>JACGAQ010001550.1:0-57276 GCA_014119065.1 Orius insidiosus
CCTCCGGGTCTCAACTTCGATCTTAATCTCACGAAACTGTCGTTTCATATTTAACGCGCAGTTCGAATCGAAAATATAAAAAAAAAAATTGATTTAAATGTCTACGCTGGTCCGTATTGAGAATGGGTCGGGGTATGCCGAGCAGGTAGACGAAAAAGCATCCTACAAGGCCGTTCGGACAGATTCAGACGTGTTTTTCAAGATAGGGCCTTTTAGGGGAGGAAAAAAAAAAAGGAAGACCCCTCAAAAGTTTATTTCGAAAACTCAAAACTCACCGATTTTTTCGTAAAGTGATTATTTTGTTGGCTTACCTGAAAACAGAACAAAAAATTAAAATCATAGAAAAAGTAAAGGGCGAGGGAAAGTGGACTTAAAAGAGGTCGCAGGTGTTATTTTAAGCTCGGATGGTTTCAACAGTTTTAAAAAATTTGTGGAATCATAAAAAAATTCTCTGTTTTAATGACGCTTTTGAATGATCCTTCCGCCTTCAATTAAAAATGCATTAGTCCATGCTCTTTATAAAAACCACATCCTCCACCTTAGATCAAAAGAATATCGAAATTGATACATTCCCTTCATTCAGAAGGAACAAAAAAAACCGGGTCCGGTAAAGGGTTCCCAGAGGGTCATCGAGGACGAGCTTGACCCCGAAGATGGCCACACCTGCATGACTACACCTGGGCAAATTTGGGACGGGCCCATTCAAGACAACAGGAAAAGTTGAATTACCATACAACGAATGAGATAACCCCACATCCCTCCCAGGTCAATTAATACGCAAAGGGAATTATTTCAAGAAGGAATAACGGCCGGCCGGAAACACAGACAAAGTTAGGATCGGTAAAGATCAACATTCGTGACCCTCCGGGGTCAGGAAGACCCTTCCCTAAAAAACCTTAAGGGGTTATCACAATAACTTCTTTAAGTTAATCTAAAAACTTGAATATCATGGACGATTCTTATTATGGGGTTCATCACATTCACAAGGTTAGAAGAATTTTCAAGGTGGATCGGATTTTTATGATTTTCCTTTTCTGTATTACATAATAAAATCTTGCTAATAAAAAAAATTTCCATAAAATCAAGACTCCTAAAAACAGATGTCGTTTTAATTTAAAAGACGAAAAGATGTTGAATTTCGACTAGAAAGACCTTTGATGAAACCTCATTTTGTTTAGAATTCTAAGCTTCTCTTTAAAAACGTTAACCTCATATTCCAAGAAAAAACGATTGATATTCAAAACAAAAGACAGCCATGTAAAATCAAAGGATTTTAAAAGTTTTTTACGACTTCAAGGAAGACAAACAATTCTATTCCTTGTAATTTAAATATCACCGAATGTCCACAATAGTGCACAAATGTCAAAAGCGGTTTTTTTATAAATCTCGAAAACTATGAGGTTTAGCGCGATAAATATAAAGTGAAAATAATCTCATTAAAAGTCCAACAAAAAGTACTTAGCACTAACCTTGCTAAAGTGAACGGTTTTGGAGAAAAAGGCCATTTAAAAATTTTTATTTTAACTTCAAAAAGTCACATTTTCGCATTATTTTTCGGAAAAATTTCTAGATAACGGATACGGAAGGAACATCACCTAATTATATTTAAATAAGCCTAGTATGGACTCCGTCCGATCAATAGTGTCCGGGCAGGAACAGAACGCAAAACTGGAGCATTTCTTGAAAATCAATGGAGTTTATCCCATATCTCTTAATCTATTTGTTCTAAGAAAAATATGTATTAGTCATTTTCTATAGAAAATTGCATAAAGATTAATTTTGTACTTAGTCTTTATCTCACTAGGAACAGCGGTTTCGAGTTATTCGATATGTCTAAAACTTATAACTTTTTTTTTTGACGCTTCATAACTTCGAAACGGTTCACTTGAGGAATGTTTGTACAAAATATTTTTTGTTGGAAATTTAATGAAAATTATTTTGTACTAAATATTTTTGCGCTAAGCCCTACAGTTTTTGAGATATTTATAAAAACCGTTTTTTTGACACCGCTTAAATCGGTAACTTAAATACATATTTGGCGTTCCCATTTATTGTTTGACGTGCTGTGTTCTATTAGTCAACTATGTAAAATATAAATTTCGCGAATGATGTAATGATGGCAATGAGGAAGTTAATTATAAATTTCCGTCTTTTAAAATATCGACCGAGTTTAATTAAATGAGGCGAACTAATCAAATGCAGGGTTGCGCTCTTTTTTTATCTACTCGAAACGGGGTCAGTGCACTTCTGCACGCAAGTATGCTAATAAACACAACTTAAAGAGTTTTTTACTGGGAAAATACCAATTTTACATTTTAATTATTTAATTACTAACTTTAATTAATTTGTTATTAATAATCGATATGAAACACAATGAAAACGATATTTGAAATCCGCTTGATAAAAAATTTAAAAAATGAGCAGTTAAGTGAATTGAGGTTAATAATTTGCGAACGGCCTTAGCTATTGTCTTGTAACTTTCCCAAGGAAATGCAATTTAAGTGGGGAGAACGGTTTAAAAATAAAATAAAACTCTATAATTTTTTTTAATAAATAAATAATTTAAAAATAAATTATTATTTTATATTAAATAAAAGAATCGATTGTGGGACGACTGGTTTCTAAGAAACTAGTTTGGTCGATTCGGGATCCTGCGTTGGAAGGGAGGAAACCGGAATAGAATTAGCAAAAATCACTTAGAAATATAAAAACAAAAAAAAACTTACGTAAAAATAAAAGAAACATTAAACTCGCGAACTGTTAAATATTTAAGTGAACAGAGCAGGGATAGACGTAAGAGTGAAACGTCGAAGGCTGAATGCGGTGTTGCAATCGGTCGGCGGGGGGGCCTTGGTACGAGATTCACTTCCTACCTTGACGTTGCATATACTCGGGTGCAAACTGCAAGTCGGGGATTTTCTAAGGCTTTTTGACGCAATGCAACTCCTCGTAGCAACAATCAAGGATAGGGACGTTAACAATCGCTCTCGGCACCTACCAAGCCATTCGATAGTTCAGGAGAACTTTCTAAAACTGCATAGAATGACGTAGGATAATGCAGTTTCAATATCGTCACCTAGCTTTCCAATATTCATTAATCCTTTTGATAATGGAACCATCAATATGAGAAGTATCTGCATTCCCAAATTATCTTTTTGAAGA
Source organism: Orius insidiosus (assembly GCA_014119065.1). Classification (NCBI taxonomy): domain Eukaryota; kingdom Metazoa; phylum Arthropoda; class Insecta; order Hemiptera; family Anthocoridae; genus Orius; species Orius insidiosus. The sequence continues at coordinate 3,163 of JACGAQ010001550.1, forward strand.
ACAACGTAAGTAATAATGACATTTATTTTTTTTCCTTTTATCTATTTTTGTTTTTCGAATGGAGAGCGTTGCATTCAGGACAAGGTTTTTTCACGAAGTGGAATTTAAGGTCGTTTTTACATTTTTACATCCTCAATGATACATTTTAACAAGTTTATTTTTTTCTAAAAAAAAATCATTACCGAACTGTATTGAATGTCAGGGGCGCAGGTGAAAGAGGGAAAGAACTAAAAAAAGAGGGTACGCGTGCTTATTTTTCACCCCTCGTAACGAATCCGAGAGGGTTCAAATTTAGAGAGAAAAAAAAGCCCGGAGGTTTATGGGAAATCACGTTCGTTAACTCGGATGAAGAAAAAGGTTTGTTATCGCAAGTTTCGCTGGTTAAAAATAGCAAAATATATGCAGGGGATATCGTGATGGCATAGTGAAAGTTTGGATGGAGGAAAAGAACAATGGAAGAACTCTAAAACCGGAATTATTTGTGGTTTTTCTGATAGATAAGAACTATTTTAAAGGTTAAATTTGTAAGATGGGTTTTTTAAATGTCTAAAAATAGTTGAAATGAGCTACGTGCTGAGTAGAGAAAGATCGACCTAAAATGCGAACGGGGTTGTCTCTCTGAGTTAAAGCTTTCGTCGGCGGATGACCCAACTAAAATAACAGTATTTTTCGGAGAGATCCGTAGAGAAGCAGAAGGGCCCAGCGGAGAGGAGGTGGCCGTGTGCGGCTCGGCGTTGCTCGTGGCCCGGCCCCGGCGCGGAGGCGGAGGGGAGGAAGTGGTCGATGGACTGGGTGTATTGAACCTTTAAAGCCTTTGCCTTTGCTTTCCGAGTAGGAGCGTCACTCTCCGAAGGTCAGAGCACGTCTGGGAGCGACTGGTTTGACCGGCTACGACTCCCGGGGAACACAAAAGGGGGAAGATTCAATACTTCGGGGGAATCGAAAGGGGTCCCGGGAATTTCTTCCTTTTTTTTCCCCCCTACACATGAATTTACAGACTCGAGTAGGCACGTGGACTCTCCCAACTTCAAATTAGGATCAGAAAATTTTCAACGAACGAAAAGTCCAAGAATACATCCAGAAGATACCTGAGGCCATTAACAAAAGGAGAGCCAGAACCCATTTTTTACAGCTAAAGGACAATACAGGGTTAAGTTCAGCCTGGAAACATCTGGTAACTTCCATTGAAAACAGATATTTAGGCGACCGGATAATGTGTTTGCTGCACAAAAAGGACCCTTAATTTTCCACAAAAATAACCTATTCAAGAAAAATCCTTAAAAACAGAGGATTCAAAAATTACAAGACCCCAATAACGACCTTTATTTGTCATAAAATCAGGGATATGTTCGTGTCAATTGAGTTGATTTTAAAGGGTCCCGTTCACCCCCTTCCCCCTTTCGCATTTCAATAACCGCAAACCTATAATTGGTCCGATCCCTTCTGAAATCCTACAATTGCCCGAAAGGGTGCGAACCTAATAAACAAACAAAGGAACACGAGGGGGTGAGCGAAAGCTAAAACAACCGAGAAGAAATAGAGCATTCTGGCAGGTGTGGTTTCTGATCGTTTTCCAATTAAATTGACGGCCGATTATCGATAGAACACCTGCCTTTTAGTGACTAAAAAACTAGATTTTAAAATCGAAAAAGAAACTGTAATTATCAAGAAACAAGGTCGAAATTATTACGATTAGAGATAACATACACTTCCATAAATCCTGATCAATAACCCACCAGCAAAAAGAAGTTGATTGGATTAATAAATTTTCATATGAAGTTTGCTATTTCGATAAAAGTTTAAAGAAACCCTAGTTTTTATCATGATTGAAAATTTTATTTTGTTTATAAATCTCGTGTCCCACTTTTTCAATATTGCAGCGCAAAAGTCATTTCACGGACATTAAATTTTTTGAGGTTTTACGACGTTTTCTATAGAAAACTAAATATAAGATTATATTACTATTTTATTTTTGTTTTGAGAAATCTTTTACGAAAGTTGGCTTATTGTCCAAGGAAGATTTACTGTCTTCCGACTGTGTACTCCCGATCAGCGGCTCCTATTTCGGCGCCCATTTACACTTCCTCGTCTTTTTATGTCTTCAGCAAGTATTCCGCGATGGCAATCTTCCTGAACGTGAAAAGTCGAGCTGGGAAATCGGGAGTAAACGCCGGCAATGAGGAAAAATTTTACTTTTTTCTTATCTCTTTGGGGGTCGACGGCTTTGATTCCCACGCATGTTTTTCTTTCTTGTACCTACTCAGACCCTAGTATCGGCGCCATGGCTTATGGTGAAAACCCACATAAGCTCAATGAACCCCAAACGCATTTTAATTAAATTAAAAACCTTTTTTTAAATACTTTCATAGATTTAAATTAGCAAAATTACGGCACACGAGTTTCGTAACGGTATCTAGAATGCAGTTTTGCAACTTTTTATCTTTCACTACGACCTTTAACGTTAAAAACGAGTAAATTAGCATTTTTTTGCGACAAAGCGTAATAAATTAAATTAAATGCAAAATAATTTTTAGTTAACAAGTTTAATTTGAGTCAAGTTTTCAAGAAAAAAAAAATTCAAGATGTCAAAACGTCCGCAGGTTCGATTTTTTCCGCACATTTTATTTGCATAATAATGGGGCACCCCCTTCTTTAATTTAAATGCATATGTTGGACTGTTTCGAATTGAAAGAAATGCTTCCGATGTTTCTAAAAAAACATTTCCGAAGGCTTCGACGGCTTCCTCGTTTTTAAAATTTGACCGAGAACACTTTTATCCAATTATTTTTAAACCGACCTAAAATCTTGTAAAAGACAGGAGAATTACGTAAGTGTTTAGTTTTAAGCAACAGTTTTAGAATATCAAGAAGTTGCCGTATTCGCGTAAGGATCCTTATTGATTCGTGATAATAGACATGGAATTGAGATTTTATTCAGCTTCTTTTACCGAAAACCGGTTGCGTGGAAACTGCATCATTAGAAGATAGAATTTTATGATCCCTTCCTGTGTGGTCTTGTCGTTCTCTCCCGTTGAATGATCTCGAGACGCAATAAAAGTCCATCGGAGCGCGATAAGTGCTCAATAAGAAATTGCATCTTGATAAGAGCGATTGAGTCCGAAGGGTTCGGGAGTCGTTGCGTTGTTAGTCATGTGGGTCGACAGATGTTGCAGAAGGTCCCCCCCTCTACCCTCCGGCTGCTACTTCTGCCTTCACAGAGAATATCCAAACACCCACAGCACGCGCTCGTCCCCCAACCCCCCCATACAGCAATTCCCGAGGGCCTTAATACCCCTTTTCAACTCGGTTTAATAAGCACCGAAGACGCTTCTGGAAAGCCTCGTCGTTAATTATTGTACCCTCACGTTTTTGAGTTATTAACGTGAGAAAAACGCCAGCAAGAGATAATTGTTTAAAGGCTTACAAAAAAAAGCCATATGGGTAAAAATTCTGAATAACTGCAGCCTTTGGTCACGACTGTCAAGGAATGGCTAAAGATTAGAGGTTCAAAAGATCAAAATTGACAGTAAGCTGAAGTTGGCGGGCTTTTTGTCTCGCCCCCTCAAATGGTAAAACTTACGCGTTTCGGCCGATTTTCATTTTGAAAAATGATTAGGAATCTAGTTTAGCTATTAAAGGATTTTAAAATGATTTAAGAAAAAAAAGGGCAAAATTGCGATTTGCAAAAGAAACAAGAAAACAATTTTCAAAATCGGATCATTTTTGAAAGCGCTAGGAGGGCCACAATCAACGTCCGGTTTATGGAAGATCCATCCATGATGGGTTAAATTGGCCAAATTTATGTTTACTAATAGCGGGTGAAAGAAAAAAGAAAAGATACGACAGAAATGAATAAACAAATGTTATCTAAATAGTAAATATTGAACAAAACCGAGATTGCATTTCCTCGTGTACAACAAGCTGTTGAGAAGAAAAAAAAAACCGATTTGAAGCATTTGAACCGTAGCGGGATAGCGAGAAAGCGGGGGAGAGTGAAAAAAAATCTAAACAGAAGCCGTTTCGTGCACCCCCTCCATTTCTAGATTCCTCTCAGGTTGTACATACAAGACGGTTCATTGTCAAGGACCCACCGAATATTTCGGTGAAAGGTGAGACGAAATCCTCAACGTTTTCGGCCCCGTTCGCCTCACACCGAACAACAAAAAAAAGGATTTTTATTCCCTTCTTCACTGCGCAGCTGCCACGAGAGAAAACGCGCGCCGGATACTCTCGTTTTTCACCCCTATCTTCATTATCGCCCTATCTTTATTATCTAATTTATAATTAGAGCAATATCTACACCCCGACATTCTCTTATATTAAAATAACACAGTTCAACATATCTCATAAAATATTAACTTCTCCTCAGACATGCGTTTTCTTTTATTAAATGATAGAAGCGTTAAAAAATAATACATGCGGACATGAATTATAAAGGAAATGATATCGTGGCACATGCGATCAATTAAAATTTTCAATTAAAAAAAAATGATGGAAATTATCCATCTTTGCAAAATAATAGACTCTCCACAATCGGAGGTATTGAAAGAACACTTCCATCGGCGGAGAAAACCGTTTTGACTAAATTGACAAATATTCTGATAAGAGTGTATACATGTCGACATAATGCGATTCGCCATAATGCATTTGACCGTAGAATAGCAGAAATCGTGAGTTACCGTTCACCATAAAAAATCTGCAACTTAACATAAAGAAAATAGTCGAAAACGTTCACCATAATGCATTTGAACTTAATACATCGCACCATAAAGAAGAGATATAACACTTGTCGTTTCGCATAAAATGTTTCTGTCGTTTGGGCATAATACTCACCATAAACTTGGGACAGCGAAAGAACAAGCCTACTTTCGCCAAAACGCGATTATGGCAAAACGACAAAAGCCTTAAAACTTGACAGTTCACCATAATGCAATTCAGCCTTAAAAAGAGAGCGAGGAGCTGCCTGCTCTTTTGCTTTTCCTAGTTTGTGGTGAGATGCTTTACGTTGAATTGCATTATGGTGAACTATCAAGTTTTAAGGTTTTTGTCGTATCGCCATAATCGCGAACTCGAAAAGGCTTGTTATTTGGCTGTCCCTAGTTTATGGTGAGATGTATATGCCCAAACGACAGAAACAGTTTTATGGCGAAACAACAAGTTTAAAGAGAGGCTTTTATGGTGAGAAGCGGTATGGTGACTTGAAATTTTTTTATGTCGACTTGCATTTATTGAAAAAGTCATTTATGGCGAAACGCTTTATGTTGAAATGAATTATGCTCAAAATTTTTGAACTTATGATAGCTTTATATTCGATTGCATTACGCTGAAACGCATTATGGTGAACTACAGATTTTTATGTCGAAATGCAGATTTTTTATGTTCAACTGCTTTAGGGTGAAATGCGTATTGAACGGTGTTCTCCCTTCAGATAAAATGAGGATTTACGTAATGTTATGTCTGGCGCTAATCCACAATTAAAGAAGATTTAAACTCCTCGATATCCTTTCTTTGTTATTATTATTGAATATTGCTTGTTTGGATATGTAGAAAATGGACATTTGGTAAGGAGATGAGATGCAGGGATGCGTCACATGCAAATGATGGTTATAGCGACATCCATGCTTGATTTGATATGAATTGATGCTTTTCTAAGGGGTTTTGTGAGGAGTCTTACCTCAACCTAAGGAGCATTATCTTCTCCCGGTAGACCATCGACCGAATCCTCCTTAATATAATTTTCTCTAAACCCAAACTCACAAAAACGATGTTCACCAAACGTGGCGTACACCGATACAATTCCGACGAATATTAATGTTCACTGGAATGAACAAAAATAAAAAAAATTCAATTAGTATTTGAATTTTTTAAATATTTTAACCCCTCCTCTAAATAGAGGAAGTGTTAATAAGACAAAATAATAAAAAATTTTTTGTCCATATGTGTTTGTGTTTTTTTTGTTATAATGACATTTGTGAGACAGGGGAGATGTGACCAGGTGCGATAGCCATTGTTGAATTGCCCCTGAAAAATGGGGAAGGGTATTGAAGAATCACCTGGGTTTCTGGGTTTTATTCTAACCAGTTTTTCTGGATAACAGGCCACCAAAATGTTTTTAATATTTTTGGTAAGCATCTGGGAGAAAGTTTGATCAGTCCCAGCATTTAAAACTAAAAATGGCAAAAAATGTGATTTGCAGAAAAAATTTAAATTAAGCTTCAGATTTACTTGTTTTGATGATTTTAAAAATTGAGTTTTCCAAAACACCGAGCGAATTGGCCAAAAGACCGAGAAAACGCTCAAAAACCAAAAAACCGAAAAAGCTGAATAAAAGGGCTCCAAAATGTTTTTAATATTTTTGGTAAGCTTCTGGGGGAAAGAAGCCCCAGCATACTAAAACTAAAAAGGGCAAAAAAAAAAAAAAAAAAAAAAAAAAAAAAAAAAAAAAAAAAAAAAAAAAAAAAAAAAAAAAAAAAAAAAAAAAAAAAAAAAAAAACGTGATTCGCACACACAAAATTCAATTTAGCTTCAGATTTACTTGTTTTGATGAATTTTAAATATTTACAAAGTGATTTCTCCAAAATGAATATGAGGAAATTGGCCCAAAGACCGAGAAAACGCTCAAAAAGCCAAAAAAAAAGCGCCAGAAAATTTAGCATATCAATGGGTTTTCTCAGTTCAAAAACTTAATTAATTTTAGTTTCAACTAAAACGGTAGTTTCTTGCTCGAAAGAGGCTGACAAAGTAAAAAAAAAAATTGGTAAAAAGGGAGTTTATCGTCAGGAAGAGAGGACATCAGTTATCAGAAGGAATAGTGGAAAAAATTAGGTGAAGATGACAAATAGTACGGCCCTGACGAATTAAACAAGACAGGCAAAAGACAGACAGATCTCCGGGATATTTGCAAATTTCCTTGACATTTTAGCCCTCGACACCCGCATTCATAAATGTGCCTTAAAAACTTCCCTTTCCTTAACAAAAAGGATACCTCGAACATCTCTTTTACCGCTCCGTAACTTGGACAACTTGGGAAATCATTTCATTTAGCCAATTACTTCAGGTTCCTCAATAGCCACATTGACAAAGGGAAATCAAGATTCCTTTTATGCGAAGGAACAGATCACTTCCTGAAGGTTCTCAAAAACGACAAGGAAACCTTAAGAAAAGGGATCCTTAAGGAACGTTTATAAATGCAGAACATAGAAATCGAATCAGACGATTTTAGTAAAAGGTATAATATGTAAAGTTTTACGAACCTTTTGTAAAATGAGAGAAGAAAAGCTTTCCGGGCATGTTTGTACAGGTCTGTGGTGGAGGGTCTGGAGAGTGGGGATGTGTACAGTATACCCACTCATTTTACCATGAATTCGAAAAATTTAATGGTAATAATTTAGCAATATATCAATGGTTTTGTACGTATTGAAATTTTTAGAAATTATTTCTTTCGTATTTAGTCATAATTGGCGTTTTTTAGAGTCACCAACAATAGCTATATAGAAGGCAGTGCATTGTTCAGTCTACGTTCGATGTCTAAGGTGAATTCAGGTTCCACAAACGGAAAAGTGTTGTTCAAGGTATCCTTTTGGTTAAGGAATGAAGAGTTTCAAGAAAAGTATAAAAATAAAGGCCTATACGTAAGAAAGATTTTCGTGAAAATCGGATGTGTCTTTTTTTTTAAAGGAAAATTTGGAACAAGTTTTTTTTTTCTTTCCACTCAACGGTGGACGGAAGTCGAGTTTAAAAGGTCCATTACCCTAGCGAAGGTTTCGTTCCGCTCGTCTGTTTCCCTTTTTTTTCACAACGAAAACGCGAATCTTCAACCCGTCCATAGTTCCAAGCCGTTATTCTTGGATCAAATCACTTCGAAAAAAAATTGATCCAATCATCAAAGAATCTCCCGCTTTTATTTTATATTTTAAAAGCTAAAGTATTAATTTTAAACATTTATCTCGTCACATTGACAGGTAGACTTAAATTATGCATTTGTTAAATTTTTTTTCTTCCCAAAATTATCCAAAAAAATGTGATTAATTCTGAATTATTTAGGTTTAATTGGTAGTGGCGATATTTTTTACTTCTTTTTTTTTAGAAACCAGAGAAGGAGAGAAAAAAAAACAATGGTCAGGTTCGGGAGGGTATCAGGATGGCAGCCATGACAGGACGTCGTTTTTCGATCCCGCATTCCCCCCTTAAAACTTCTTTTTCTTTCCTCTTTTTTTTAGACGTACAAAAAAAACGAAAAGAATAATTTCGTGTACGAAATATTTCTTTAAAAATACGGCTTCAAGGCCGTTTCGCGAGGTGTTAATGACATTGCCGAAAAAGAAAGGCAAACAATGCAAATCTGAAGAGTTCAGCAGAAAAAAAATTTATAACAATAAAATAAAACAATTGAGTTAATAACCTTTTAAAGTCACAAAAAATTAAATTTATTGAGAATGAATTAAATTAGTTGATGGTGCATAAATTATTTAGTTTAGAGATGTTAAATTTAATGGATAATTTAGACATGCTTAATGTTAATTGGGTAGTTTATGTAATAATTACCTGTCGGAGCTTTCAGAAGAGTCGTATCTGTCAGCACATCTTTTTTTACGGCAGTTGTCCTCTTCGGAAGTTAAAGAATCGAGGTCTTCCTGAGTAGTTTTGCACTCTGCGTTCACACTGTTCACACCCCCCGTGGTTGAGCACACTTTGTCTTTAAAAATGAAAAAACTATCCAAGGGATGAGATGGAGCACTTGAAACTTGTCCGTTTTGAACGAAGGGAGGATCCGCGACCGCGACGACGGAGAGCGTCTCCGCCATTGTAACCCGTCGAGACGAGGAATGTCAAATGTGACGTCAGAAATGCCGAGGGGAGTTTTTATAGTAACCCCCACTACTTTTACCCCCACCGCTTTTCTCGGACACCCTCGGAACCACCCCTCTTTCTTCTTCTCTCCCCTCCACAACTTGGGAGACGGAGCGCTTTGAGCGGGCGCGGAAACGACGAGACCCCAAGCAACCCCTTTCCCGTCCATCACACACCAGTCACTACAACAGACGCCTTTGATATTTAACTCCTTTTGGCTCTTATCTTATATTCCCAGAGATCTACTCCTTATTTTTATTCCCAGGCTTATAAAAAAAATTCTTGTATCTCAAGCTATTTTATCTATGTCAAAAAATTTTCATAAACGTAGAGGTTGAAAAGTTTATCAAAACAGAACATCCACTTTGAAGAATCATAAGTTAATTCAACTTCCTCAAAGAGAAGTTATTGCATTACCATCAATGTACGGTTTGGGAAGAGTGTCTTGAAGAGTGAAAACCTAAGAAAACTTCTAAATATCTGTTAAATATGGGGTTTTTCTCTTCAAAAACAGAGAGAAAAAAAAATGCTACGGACGGCCGGCCGGCACCACAGACAAAGTTGAGATCGGTGTAGATCCATATTCGAATTTATCCTACGGGGTCTGGAAGACCCCTCCTCAAAAACCCTACTTGGAGGGTATCACAATAACTTCTTTAAGGAAGTTAAAAAGAAAGAAAAAACCGGAAACACCTACTCCCAAAATCCTGTAAAACTGGGAGTTTTGTGTAAAAACGCCCAGTCATCTCTAAAAATACCAAAATATGGAAAATATCTCATTTTTTTAAATAACGCTTTTTATTATTCCTTTGGCCATAAAATTATTAGGAGGGGAGGAGACACTGGGGTTCGCTTGAAGCTTTGTTCCAACAGCAGTTTGAAACTGATTTAAAACTCCTGGAGCATGCGCCGAAAGATTTGGACTTCAAATTGTTTATCCGTCAAATCTGAAGACATCTGACGTCATATTTTACGTCCAAATCCTTCTGCGCATGCTCCAGGAGTTTCAAACTACGGTTGGAACAAAGCTATTATTTGCTCCATACTTCACCCAATCGATTTCCTCTCCTCGGGGCACAAAAACTACTTATTTACCACATTTTCAGGACTTTCCTCACTTTATAAACCGAGGGAACCCTTTGGCAAATTTTCTCGAGTTTTCTTCGGTTTTTTTGCCAAGCAACCCTCTTTTACATAGATTTTTTAGCGTTTTTCTCGGTCTTTTGGCCAAATGCCATATTTTTAGCGAGATTTACAACGTTATCTTAGGTACTTCACTTTGGATAATTGACTTTATACTAAAAAGCCTAGTTTAGTCAGAAGCTACTAGTTTATACGGTCTGAAACAAAAATTTACATATCCTACTCCAAAAATGACGTATATTTTTCCCGCGTTTTTTATTTACGTCATAGATTAGCGTCGCACCCAAAGGCTTTCTCAAGCCAAGGTTATGTCTTGGTCAATTTTATTGTTGTGATGCAAAATTTGTGCAATTTTGCTATTCAGTAATTGAAATCTCAGAGGCCCATTTTACGTTTTATGGATTGAATGTGAGTTTTTACGTAGAAAAAAAGGAATTTTATCCGCTTTATGTGTCACGCTTTTTCCGCTTAACATTAACCTCAAAAAGGTATTTTTTATGTTCGTTTTTATTAAATCAAGTCATTTTTTTCATTCGCTTTATAATTTTCATGTTTTTAAGTAGTCGAAATGGCAGAAGCTAAAGACACCATCATGAAAATGCTTCTTTCAACACCCAATCCGTCACAAGTTTGTTTTTTATGTTAATTTTCATCTTTCCTGCTTTTTGTGTTTGTTCGCTATATGTTTCGTTTTTTGTTTTTGTGTTTTTTTTTTATTGAAAGTGAGATTCTGTTTAGGCTGATATAAAGGCTGCTCTCAAGGTCAAAATGGACAAAACTAACATCGTGAACATCGGCCTCTCTTCGGGCAATAACATCTCGAGTACACCCATAGATGTCGGAACTTCGAAATTGTGCGATTACTTGGAACGTCTCAACGGAATCGTCAGTAATTTTTGTTTGCCATAAATTATTGTTTAACCTTTTTTTGTTTTTAGGAAGAACATGTTGATCTGATCTATCTGGACCATTGTTATACAAAACCGTTAAATTGGAGGCTGGATAATGGATACGCTAAACCGGCCAAAACTCTTTTTGTCACTAAGCCTGTTGAGGATGTTCAATGGTAAGTTTTAAGCTATTAGTTTGTGTTTTCAGCGACAATTAGAGTGATGGGCTCCTTTTCCTTGGTTTTTTCGGCCTAAAAACCCAAATTGTATTACAATATCGGTTGTTTTTCTCAGTTTTTCGGCTTGGAAACCAAAATTGTATGACGTTCTGCCTCGTTTTTCTGGCCTGCAAACCTCAGTTTTATTGGAGTTTTGCTTTTTGCCTGAAAAACCCCTTTTTACCCTATTTTTAAGGAGTGTTCCTTGATTCTTTGTCCAATAATTGCCTCTCTACAGCATATCTGTTGTTTTTACGACCTTTTGCAAGATTGTTTGCTTCTCCAATCATTTGTTTGTCAAGAAACACCCCGTTTACAAAATTTGGCGTTTTTCCTGTCACCTCCGTGGGTGTCGTGGAACCCAATTTACCTTATTTTTGGTAGTTTTCTTAATATTTCGACCAAAGCTCCTAAGACCTTCTTGTTTCCTCTGAATTTTTGGGCGTTTTCCTAATATTGTGGCCAAGAAACGCCAATTTTACCTGATTTTTGATATTTTTTCTCAATATTTCCACCAAGATTCCACTGTTTTTTGGATGAAAATCGCCCTTTTTACTGGATTTTCGGTTGTTTTTTCTGATCTTGCCTGAAATGGTGCTTTGGTCCTTTTGGCTACAAAAATTGTTGTTTCAGTGACGAAGATGACGAAATTGATGTTGATGGCGAAAATTTGAACAGCGTTCGCCCTCAGCCAGCTTACGATAGCGAAAAAGTTACTGTAGCGATGAACAGAATTGAAAACCATATAAACATCTTAAGACAAGAAGCTGGTGAAGAAAACTGGGATATTCTCCTTGACAGGTAATTGTTCTTAATTAAAATAATAGTTTTAAATTTGAAATTTTAGAAATGGTTGGTCGGTGGCGCAAACTAGGATATTTGACCGTACTGTACGTATTCTGCATCAGGACAGGCTGGCGAGGCTGGCGTACAAAGGATCCTGGAATGAGCCCGTCCTTAGGAGGATTTCTGTAAACAAAAGCGCTCGTCGTCTCCGCACCCTTTTTTCTACTTTCGCCTGGCAGACTAAGCTCTTACAATGGCTTCACTGTACCCTCATCGACATCATGGACACCCACAATTTGACAGCATACATAGACATCCTTCAAGTTTGTATTTTACCTAAGTTATGATGTAAAATTAAATTTTTTTGTAGACCTTAAAAGAAAAAGTTCCTGAGTTGGTTGAAAGGATATTTTTTGCTCAAATCTTCAGGCTAACAAGACAAATCCAGAAGCAGTCAAAGCTTTAATTAAAAAGCCATGGGATCCTTCTTTAAATGGCCTTACTTGCCATATACCAGTAAGTGTTATTTTACTTTGAGCTTATAATGATTTGATTAATTTATAGTCATAAAAAAAAAAAAAAAAAAAAAAAAAAAAAAAAAAACTTTACTTTTCTTAAGCTTTTGGTTTTTCAGATTAGATAAAAATGATCCTTTTTTACAGAATAGACTACCTGGGAATCCATTGATCGTGATCGTCCCTAGTGGATCACCTAATAACACAAACAGCCCAAAAATCCAACGATGGTACAATCATTTTTCGCATATTGGAACAGTTGTGGTCGTCTCAACGACAGGTTTGAACAAATCGACAGCATTAACTAGCCTCGAGCATATGATGGCTTCAACTCGAGTCAAATTGTCCGAACTCAAAAGCGAATATCCCGGAAAGAACATCGTTCTCGTCGGCTTCAATACTGGCGCCGCTCTCGCCTGTCAGGTATTTGAAATGCTCTCATTTGAAAAAAAATGTTCTGTTGTGTTTTTAGGTTGCATTACTTGAACCTGTTATGGCCGTCATCTGCTTGGGATTTCCGCTGAACACTGTGGATGAAAAAGAGGACAGCCTGATGACAACTTATTAAACCTGAATGTTCCCGTTTTATTTGTTGTTGGCCAGCATGCAGCAACTTCTCAGTAAGTACATTAACTCTCTCAAATTTATTGCATTACCCTACGTTTACGGTTTTTGTGAGAGGGTCTCCCAGTCCTATCTAAATCGGTCTTCTTTCTCTATGAAAATTCAGTTTTTACCCTTGAAAACCCTTGTTTGATGGACTTTCTGTTTATGTTTTTCTGACGAGAGGCCTGGTTTTTAACTTCCTTAACCCTTTCGAGTTGCCATTCGCGCTTTTTGTTTGAAGACCGCAGGCGACTTTAGTTGCCCAGCGGCAAGCCTCTCTAAAAAATTTAATACCTTTGCTTCCCAAAAAAACTGGCAATCTGTTGGGGAAGAAATGAACTACGTGATGATCGCATCACTCGTCGCTTTCTGTGCTTTGCTGAGCACTGGGAGCGGTCGGGAGAAGTGAGGGGCAAAGAAAGGGGGAAAAGTGCTGCGCCAGTAGAATCCGGCGTCAGATGCGGTCTCAAAAGGGTTAAAGAAGTTATTGTGATATTATATTTACTTCCTTGAAGATGAATCATTGAATTACCCTCGTTGTTAGGTTTTGGGGAGAGGGTCTTCCAGATGAAGGAAAATTGATTCTTTATCAATCATAAGGGTTAAATAAAAAATTATTTTAGGGTGGAAGACATCGAAGATTTAAGAGAAAGGCTTAGAGTTGAAAATGGTCTTGTCATCGTCGGTGCTGCTGACGATTGCCTCAGAATCAACAAAAGCAAACAATCATCTGAAGGAATCACTCAATCAATGCTTGATCGCTGTATTGTCGTACGTAGAACAATTACAACCAAAAAAAATATCCTCAAAAATAATTTTTTCAGGATGAAATCGCTGAATTTATCGCTACTCTTCTTTTATCGCCTAAAAATTTGAAACTCGACCTTGCCAAATCAAGAATGAAGGTTATGGAAAAGAAAAGAAAAATGGTCACCGAGGATTTATTAGCGAAAACCAAAGGTTTTTAATTTTTTTAATAGAAAGCACTGAAATATCTATTTTTTTAGGTAATCTTCCGCTTGGGACTAAAAGGATTAAGACCTCACTACCCAAAGGAATTTCAAGACCTAACAAATTCACTGGCCAGGTAATTTCAAAATTTTTATAAGATAAAATAAATAAATTGTAAAATATTTTAGATTATTGCTGAAGGTCCGAAAAAATCTGTTATTCAAAAAGATTTCTTGATGACTCCAAGGCAAACTATTATGACAGGAAACATTAGAAGTATGTTTTATTTTAAATTATTAATTTGATTAATATTTAATTAATTTTAGGGCTAACTTCTGAACCACGTGTCGATCAACAGTTAAAAATTTACCGCAGTACAAAAGTATGATGTAATTTATAGAGAATTTACTTATTAATTTTTTTTAGTATTGAAAAAAGAAGATTTGGTCGACAGTTTGAATACGGAAAGTTTGCTGGATCAGCTTACGCCTGATAGGCTTCTAGAAATGCCTGTTATAATCCAAGATGATTCCATGGAGATGGGTAATTAAACTACAAGTTTTTATGAGCTTGTACAGTTTTAATTTACCCACCAATCATTTTAAATGTATCAAATTGAGCTGACACAACATTGTTAATGTTGTTCCAAAGGGCTGAAACCTTCAATATCTAATTATCGTCAATAAAAGTAAATTCTTAGGTACGGAGATGAAGCTGACTAGCTCAAATTTAGGAGAACAAGTTTTATAGTAATAGTATGAAGATTTATGAAAAAGAATTCCCTTGTAAAAAGTAATAATAAAAAGAATTGTATTTTAAAATTAAAAATATTTTGTTTTGTAAAGTTACCTTTGAATAAAGATTATTTCACACAATATTGTATATTTTTAAAATTTTTCGGGGGTTTTCCTCAGTTTTACAACCAAGAAGCCTCCTTTTAGGGTAGTATAAAATATTAGATTTTCATAGATTTCTATGTTGTTTTTCCTTTTATTCAGAGAAGCAAAAAAGATCACCGAACTCGAGTAAACACGAATGATCGTGTCCATTGACACATACAAACCTAACCTAAGTTTTGTTTAAAAAATGTAGGTAACGATAGTCACTGATTGGCTTATCTTTACCGCTGGAAATTTAATGATCTTATTTTAGAAAATTCAAAAAGTAAACTAACAATTTAAATGAACTAGAGGTAATAAAAAAAAAGTACTTTATATACTCAAAGATTCTATGGATAATTGGAGATGTTGTTGACAGCAAAACCAAGGAAATAATTACGATTTACGAATCCGTCGAAATAAAATGAAATCTTTACATTGAAAAGGAAACAAAGCCGAGTGAAAAAATGTCTTGTGGTCAAAGGTAATAAATTGATGCGGAAAATGTTCTTGCCGGTTCGTAACCTCGCAGTGATGTTTAAGCCCTTGGGTTAGGGCGAGTAGGATTACTCGAGATGTAGGTCCGGCATAAAAACCAACAACACAAAAACACTCAGCGTACAAAATCAGGGGCTTTATAAGTAGGTAGACATAAAAAAAAGGGAGAAAGGAAGCCGACTTATCCTCCTCCTTTATTTCGTCTTGGTTCTTTCTTCGTCTAAAAATAGAACGAAAGAAAAAAAAATTTTTCCTCTTTTTTTGTAAGAACATATCGCGACTGATTTTTATTCGCAAGGGTAGACCGTTATTTTGCTAAGATCTCCCTCATGGTTTTCTGCATTAGCGCAGTTACAAACTTTTTAATGAAAAAAATCGTTTTTGCTTTTCACATTTCCCATTTGATTCTCGGCTTAAGGAGCTGTTATTGGAAGGATATATATTTCCCGCCGAGTACCCAATCTCTTAATTGGTTTGGAAGACATCCAAAACCACCAACCCAACCTTAACCCTTTCAACCATTCCAACAGACATTTGCATAGATTCATTAGGTACTCTATATTTAGCTTATGGGTCTTAAATAAGCGCTAAAAGTTGTATGTTAAGGTTTGGCTCATACTTTGAGGTGGAAGGAAAGTTTTTCGTCCTTCCTCTATATTCCTAATACTCTCAAAACCCGATTTTTTCAAAATTCTTCTAGACCCAGTCTTTATCCATCATAGACTTTCAACTTTTTCGGCATACCAAGGATGAATGAAATTTTTTAGGAAGATCTATCTAGCTCTAAATGATTCTTTAATTAATTTTCAGAAGCCTTATCGGATTTTTCCTCTTCCTCGATGTCTTCGGCTAGCATTCCAACTGTTCAAAGCAAAAAATCCGTGTGGAAGAAAAAGATTTTTGATATTCTAATTTTTATTGCGTGTGTATTCCGCAAGAAACTTGATTTTACTAATGACCAATAATGGAGGAAGAATGACTGTGATAACGGGTATCTCACGACGCGTTTCGGCTTAAAAAGCCTCGTCAGGTGAGCTATTCCCTCTTTCACAATCATTCTTTTTACTGTGAAAAAAAAAAATTAATTTAATAAACGTGCCCTCTATACTAAACAAAATTTCCTCTTCAGAACTGTAAAAGGCCCCTTTTTCGGTAACATGTGCGTAGAAAAAATGTTAGAAATTTTTTTAATATCAGGTGGCAGTTTTGGGGAAGGTATTTTGTTCAAGTTCAAAGCCAGAATTCATATAGAATTTTTTTAGTATAAGTAGGAAGGGAGAAAAAAAATTCATATCGTGAACACCTGGTAAAACGGAATGAATACCGCACTCTCACACGGTAGCGAGTGGGAGTAAAAGGCAATAACGTGAATCCGGATCAAAGGACCTTTCGCTCTAGTTTGAAGGGGATAAAAATGTACAAATATTGAACAAAAATAACTATAATAAAAATTAGAAGAAAAGTTACTTGTAAATTTTTGCCGAAAAAAAAAGGGAATTAAATTCACCAAGTGTATGAATTTTAGAAATATTCGAGTAGTTGAAAAATTGACTTCTGGTTACAGAAAAAACTTTAAAAAATAGCTAAGTCAGTAAACGGTGTAGATCAGACCACCTGAACCTATGTCCAACACGCAGATGCCATACCAGGGACAGACAGATTTCAGCTATTTTTCCGATATTACAAAAAAGGCTTCGGCATTTTCATGATAATTAAAAAAGAAAGATTTTGTGATAATTCGATGAAAATTGCGCTTGTAAATTTTTTTTGTCACTTGGTTGTGGATAAGAAGGCCTCTTTCGGTTGGAGTTTCGAGTTTCCTTCCTAAAAATCAAGGCCATCCTCCGTCGAAAACGCAAAGCTTGGAAGTATAATCCCTAAAAAAAAAAAGAACTTTTGTTTCTATAAAGAATAGATTCCCGCCTACAGAAAGTTAATTGACGTTTTTCTTCTTTTTCTTTCTTTTTCCAAATGAAAAAGTGTTGAGATTCGTTGAAACGAAGGGTCTTTGTTTAAAAGGTTCTCTCAGAGGCTTCACTTGACTTTTCTTTTTTATCCCCCGCCCACTTCTTTCCTTCTTCGGTGCAACCAAAAGACAATTGAACTTCAAAGACTGTTCGTTTTTTTTTCTTTCTTTTTTTTTTTTCAATTATTGTTTTGGGGTAAACCATTCTTGAATTTTTTTTTCAATCGGTCAGTCACAAGGGGCAGTGTATAAATCTCACTTTTAAAAAAGGAGGGCCAAATATCTGAAAATAAACAAAAAACATTTTGGTACTGTCTCAGGTGAGCTGAAAATAATTTTTCTCCCTAATCTAATATTTTTATGCAAATCATTTTGGCCTAAATTACGGACCGCTTTCGTTGGCTTAAGTGCACTTCTCATAATAATCTTTCTAATTACTTTTTCCATTTCGCTTAAAAAGGTCTCTTCCATAATTAGCATTAATAATAATAATTCCAAAATAAGCATTAATATTTTTAAAAGAAGTAAGTACTTATACTTTCTTGGATTTATGGAATCATGAATTAAAAAAATTAATGTATCTAATTAGTACTAATTAAGGCTTTGTTTTTGATAACACTTTGCTAAAATAATGAAGGCTGTTTAAATACTAATTATCTGACGGAGTTCGCATACTACGCGCATAACTTAAAGTGATTTAGTTACTTTTTCGACCTTCCGCTACTTAAAATGAAAAATAAAAAAATAAAAAACATAACATGTAGATTCGTTGAAAGGCGATTCCATAGTACCTTTTGATATTCAACACTGTATACATTCGTATAAAAAAGGTGTGTTTAAAACAGATATTGAGAGAGAAAGGAAAAGCCTCGAACGCCAAACTGAGCTTACTAAATAGGGCATTAGCGGAGCATGGAAGGCAGACAAGGTAACGCTATTGCTTTTTTCACGGCTTCAGACCACGTAGATCCCCCTTTTCACACGATCTAATTCAACAAGACCCGAATCATTTTTTATTTTTCATTCCTTCACATCAGAAAAAAACAATTTTCCGGCCTTCTCCTAAAATAGAAACTTAATCTTTCTTACACCTCCCCCTTCATCAATTTTTTGTTTGTTTTAGAGTGTTTTCTTGCTATTCAGGCATAATGATTGACTATATTTTAGAACATTTTATTTTTCACTCGACTAGTTTCGACAATTTCATTTTCCTCTTTAGGGGTTATTTCTGAGTATTGACTTGGTTAAACCGTTTTACGTGTTTTTTATCATTTTTAAAGTTAAAAAAAATTTCCATTTTCTCTCGTTTTTTTTTTTTTTTTTGCCTTTGTGACGGACTAGTATAAATTGTGAATAAAAAATTTTTTAAATAAATTTTTAATAAACTATTAAAAGCGAAGCACGACCTATAAAATTTTTATTTTATTTTTTTTTTTTTACGAACACATTTTCAATCAAAAAATAGATTTTGATACGTTCAGATTCCTGTTAATTCTATTAACAGAATATTTGTTGGCCTCACTCAATTTGATAATGAAAGGCTTAATGTCAGACGAAAATGTTAAGCCCATACTGAATGAAGGCGTTCTCTTCTCCTGATACCCACTTAGTATTTTCGCTCGCTTAAAAATAATGACTGTCTCTTTTATTCTGAGACATTCTCAATTTCGGGCGGTTCGGAATGTCGACCTTCGAGAATTTTTTAATTTCATTTAGATTGAGTTCGGACTAACGCCTACGTCCCCAAACCAATATTTCTATCATCGTTATCATAACCTTTTATGATAAGTAAGTATACTAAAAGAGTCTTAAAATCTAAAGAAAATGGGTAAATATATCGTAAATTAGACGTTAAGATGGAACATTAAAAAGAGAAAAGAAAAATTTGTTTGAATTTTTATTTGCTCTTTTAACCTTTTCTCGTATGAAAAGCGAAAATAACGATTGGTGGTTTAATTCAGAATTTTTCCCCGAAATTTATCTTTCATTCATGAAGTAAAACGTTTTTCATCGAAGGCCCTCCCCCTCGATCCGCCTTTCAATAAAAAGAAAGGGGAAGACCCATAAAAAGTCTTGTTTCATCAGCGATTCTTCTCACGTATAGCGAATTGAAAGCAGAGCCTCAGGGCTTTGGGACCGGCCGTAAATAAGAATTGGTTAGAATTTTCTAATCCTCACTTCAACCTCTCCTCCCTTACAAACTTACGTAAAGCCTCGTAAAGTTTTTATCTCTTCTAATGAGACATTAGAAAAAAGAACATTTTAACTTGTTTCAAAGATCCTCTTTGTCTTAAATTCTACGGCTTAAAAAGAAATGTGGCACTGAGCTATTGTCAACTTTAAAATCGTACCTTTTGTTCATATTTTTCAATTAGAAGACTTATCAGGGTAAGCTACAGATCATACCTTGCGTCAAGTACCAAAAAATATAAACTTTTACAATTTTTCATTTCGGCAAACTTGAATTAATCTCCGAATTTAAACTTGAAAATCTTCTTTTAATGGATTTGTATTCAGAGTCGTTAGAGTTGTTAAGACTTTGAAAGTTCGGATATCTCCTTTACAAGAACTACTCCGTAAGTTAGACAAAGGGAATGGCTTTAAACAGTTTAGCAAAAAGGAAATGACGGGATAATTATTTTCTCGTTCTCCTTCGTTTGGATGCTTTAAAAAAACTGTTTTCCTATGGGCTACTTTTTTAGTCACCTTTCAGTTATCCTTGGTTATTACTAATGTATATTTATCGAGTTTCCTAGATGCTGTTACGTTAATAGTATTATTATCAACTATTAGGGGAAATGAATCCTCACTCATAAAAAATTGTTTAACTTCCTTATTTTTTTTTTTTTTTGAAGTAGCCTATTGTTCCATTTTCCTTTATTAAGAACTTTTAAATGTGTATTAGGGTTGTTTGTGCGGTATTAAACAAAAAACCCATAGAACTTGCAGCTTCATTTCAGGTTTCAAGAATTTAATTATTAAATGGATCTTTTCAAAAGGGATATTAAAGGCGTTTCTTGAAAGACTTTTTTAAAAAAATGAGGGACTGATGAAAAGTGAGAACGAGGAGAAAAAAAAACCCGTGAATATCGTCTTTTTATTTTCAAAAATAACGCCTGATGGGAGCATTTTCGGTTTTTATCACGAGAAAAATGCTACAAGAGTTCCATGTTGTAAGTTTAAATTTGAAAAAGAAAATTTTAATTAAATCAAGTAAAAAAATAACGAAGAATATAACCCTCATATCAACGAAATGAGGATCTTAATAGTTTCACAATCGAGGTCGATTCGTTCTATTTTCGACCTAAAAATATAAATTAAAAAAATAAAAAGGTGATCCATTTTTCAAAACGTTCCTAATTATTTCGTCCTAAACTTTCGTCGAAAAAAACCTATAATTAAATTGAGCCATGAGCCAATAAAATAATTGGGAAAAATAAATAAAAAAAAGTTAAAAAGAAATACGGAGAAATACAGCTCGACTCTCATTAAATTAATTCAAATCGAATTTTTTTGGGGGGAAAAATGAAGCTCATTTCAAAATTAATCCGACATGGGTGATTTAATTAATTAGCATTAATTAAAAGTTTAAAAAATCGGTTGTAGCGAATAGTACATCAGTTGTATTTGGTGATGATAATAATTTTCCATATAATGAAATGTCGCATAAACTATGTCCTGATTTTACAAGAAATTATCCAATATCCACATTACAAAGGCCTACTTTCGTAATAAAGGTTAATTTGATGCCTTAAGCGAAATTCTCTCCATACTTTGAATTAATAACATATTTTGAATAAAATGACAGAAGGGAACGTCAAAAATATTGAATGCGTGGGGACCGTCTTATGAAAACATTTCAACGATGTCGGGTTTGGCAATATCGAAGATTTTACGGAACGACTAAAATAAATATTTTTCAATTCAAAAAGTACTATTCTGGCGCTCGCCCCGACGGGCACTTCCTTAAAGAGAAGTAATGATATAGGAGGGGGAAGTATAAAGGATAGAAACGTGAAAATAAGACCAACGGTGCAGTCGCAGAGGAGCTTTTAAAATTTCAAACAGACAAGTCCTCTCCATTTTGTCAAGATGAAAATTTTCCTTCAACTATTTAGGAAGAGTTTGTGAGAGTTTAGTGAAAATCGGCTAAAAAATTGTGGCCGTAAAGAGTCCCGGAAAAAACTACGGGTCTGGAAGACCCTTCCCCAAAAACACAACGTGGAGGGAAAAATGATACTACGGGCTGGCCGTACACAGATAAAATTAAGATCTGCATAAATCGGAAATAAATTTGACCCGACGGGGTCTAAAAGACCCTACCCCGCAAACCCTACATGGAGGGTAAAACAATAACTTCTTTAAAGAAGTTAAAAAAAAAAGGTTCATTTTGGTGAGAAAACAAAGGGCCAAAGACGTCCGGGAAACCTCATGATCGATATTCACCCCTACGGGGTAATGATCTTCGGTATCTCAACAAATTTCTTGTTGAGGAAGGTCGGAATTTCTGTACTTCATTGTATTAAAATAAGCCATAATCACCGAGAACAATAGTCCCATTTACCAAATAATCTCTATCCAACCTAAAATCCAGATAGTAGGTATTATCAACAATTCTCTTATCTCCGTATATTCAATTTGAAGGGTTGCTGTAGCTAAAACAGGGGTTTTTATGTAAAAAAAAGTTTTACTTTTCATGGGGAAATCGTTTAGGGCAAAGATGTGGGGGATGGCATTTTAATATCTCACCCGTCACCCCTTTACTCACGGCTGTGGTAATACTCGTAAACCATCTATTATAGCTAGAATCCCTTTAGTCGTTATATCGATTATTAAGGCGCTTGATATGTGGTAAGCACCCGTCGGCCGTCGCATCCTTTCATTTTTCATCCATGGAAATCTGATGGGGCAGGGCAATTTTACGGAAGTATATGATCATTATTTTCTTTTCGAACCCATTTATATTGGAAAAGGCTATATTGGAGAAGCCTTTTTCTTCCTTTTCTTCTCTCTTTCTCTTTACTCTCATCTCCCTCCCACCACCCTTATTTCGGGCTTCACCAAGTTCCACCCTTCTTCACCTTACCGCAGTCACTTATTGGTGAACGTGAAAGAATTCCATCAAAAAAAATCATTGAAATTGAGTCATTAAATTTCAAGAACTTTTGTATCTGAAAACTACAATATAATTCGGGTCGGAGTGCACAAGGTCCTAACTATCCTAAATCTAATCTAATTCCCGACATGGGTGGTGGCTATCGGTTGTGGGTGCCGGCTTTTCCCATCCTCTTGCCATCTCAGGGAGCGCAATTGGGGGAAATGAAAGGGAAAAAAAAATCAAATTAACATTATTATTATTATTTTTGTTATTAATGTAGGAATGGCTAATTGTAGTAACAAAGAGGAAAAAAACTACAATCTAGGTCATTGAACTCGGTGACAATTGATAAATTTTGTTTCTCTATCTTTCTTAATACGTGGTCTCGATGACCCTTTCCAAAGGAATGTGTATCTCCCTAACTTCGCTTTAAGGAAGTTAAACGCCCTGCGAAATTTAGGAATATTCGGCTTTTTGGTATAGATCAGGCCGATTGCTTAGCCACCTGAAAAAAAAAAAAAAAATCCACGACGGACCAGAGGCAAACTCAAGATCGTCGTTCTAAATATCCGGGATCTCCAAAAAGTGGGTTTTGAAGGTTTAATCACTTTTGATTTAAAAAAGTTTGAAAAGAAATTTTGATCGTTACATTGTCATTTTTTTATAAAAAGGGGAAGAGAAATGAGAGGAGTGTTTAACTTTCACCTTGATTTAAAAAAAAAAAATTAAAGCGAACGAGGAAAAGGGCTTTTGAATATTAACACACGGATTTTCATCTAAACAATAGCGTCTCTTTAAAAAAAAGTGCTCAACTGATATTACGGCTGAAACGGTTGAACATCAAAGAGGGCTTCAGATTCAATTAAACTCATGGGAAAATTGCGTTAATTATGATGTTTACATAATTTCAACAATTTACCTAAAATTTCGCCCATTCTCCCCTGATTCATTTCCTCGCGGAGAATTTCTCGTGGAACCTGTTCTACGCCTGGAATTACATAATTCAAAACAAAAAAGTGTAATGAAACCTTTATTTGACGGAAGTTAATATTCTTTTTGAGAAAGCCCGGATCGTGACTTTTATGCAGGGAGACGGGATAGTCGTGTAGCTAAAGCGGAGTATCGTTAAAAAGAACGCGACAGGTCCCCTTTCACTCAAAAAGAGCAGACAAAAGAAATTGCGTCAATTAGTTAATTGGTACCAATTCAAATGCCGTTAATATTAATTAAATTGTTCCACTGGGAAGGAATTTCGATGTGTAAAAAGCGATGCTCATAACTCATGAAGGCTTCTTCTCTTTTGGTTCTGCCTTCGAAACTCTGAAGGCGTTTTTTGTGGGCATTTGTTATCTCTAGCTAAACATTGATTTCTTTTTTTCAGGTGCGGGTATGGAGGGGGGCCGGGATATGATGCCGCTGCTGGAAGAGCGTGTTGCAGTGGTGACCGGAGGCAGAGATCGGAGGCGGCCCACTCCTTACCTTTCCCACATCAAGCCGGAGGGAACGCCTCAAAACAGACGACTACCGAAGGCTCATACAGTACCTTATCAACATACCTCCGTAAGTCTTTAAACGTGCAAACAATAAAGCCAATAATAATAGTCAATAGATGTCTGCGGAGGGTAGATAAACAACGGAAGATTTCACCCTCCCTTAGGTAGTTCAAGCCTATCCCCACAGGAGCCATTCTCTTAAAAGATTAGGTGATTCTCTATTTCCCCCTCTAGACCCTCCAGTTACAAAAAACTACAACAAAATTAGGATTTACTTCTTCGGAAAAATGAAGATTCTACCCGTTTCTGGCCTCAATCATATTTTATTCACGCAAGAATTGATTCCTCTCTCGCTCGACTAATAAATTCTATTCTCCTCCCTTTTTTTTTATTGACCCAGATGTATAGGGAGAATATTAAATAGAAAACCCTTGAATCTACAGAATTTGAAGGCTTGATTATATGAAAATTGATTTTTAACTTCCTTAAAGAAGTTATTGTGGTACCCTCCACGTCGGGTTTTGGGGGAAGGGTCTTCCAGACCCCGTAGGATAAATTCGAATATGGATCTATACCGATCTCAACTTTGTCTGTGGTGCCGGCCGGCCGTAGCATTTTTTTCCGGAACTCTTTACGGCCACAGTTTTCATCAGATTTTCACCAAATTTTCACACAAATTTCTTTAGCCGGTGAAGAAGAATGTAACCTGGGCGATTTTTGAATTTCAAAAAATGGAGGAGATATGTCTGTTTGAAATTTTAAAAAATTCGCTGCGGCCGAACCGTTGTCCGATTTTCACCAATTACTCCTTATATTTTTTAAGAATTTTTGGTGTAAAAAAATTGCCACTTCTTAATTATTAATTTTTTTTAGTAGGGAGAAATTTCATACTTCTACCCATTACGAGAGGCACATCCCTAGGCCAAGAGCCCATTATTTCTACCTTGACACTTCGAAAATTTTCAAAAAAAAGAACTTAAAAAACCGGAAAATTTTAAAAAAAAAAAACTTGAAAATTTCAAAAAAAAAAACTCGGAAAAAAAAAAAAAATTTCAAAAAAACTTAAAAATAAAAAAAAAAAAAAAAACTTCCCCCTTCCTTGTTCTTCCCCTCCTTTATACTTCCCCCTTCTTTATACTTGCCCTCCCTTCGTAATACTTCGTTCCCTTATACTTCCCCCTCCGTTATACTTCCCCTCCCAAATAATTCCCCCTCCGTTATACTTCCCCCTCCTATATTGTTAATTCTCTTAAGGAAGTTTCCTTGGAAGCTCTTCAAAAAGTACTTTTTTCATTGAACAGTACTTCGCCTGCACTTTTTACAGTATTATTGCGCAAAAATCCTCTTAAGCCATAGTCAAACGCCCAATTTCTACTTTTAAATAGTTAAGCTTTTGATACCAATTAAGAAAATTTTATAATTAACCGTCTTAAGAGGCTTCTAGTTAATTCCGATCCTTAAAAAAGTCTTCTTTATTGGGCCCTCTACTAGGAAGCATCCTTTAATTATAAAGGCAACCAATTACGCTTCTTTATTTGATCTTTTCTAATTAAAAAAACTGAAAAGCGCCTCGATATTCAATAACGAAAATTCCTCTTTGTCTTTCTTTTCCTGAGGTATTACGGGAATATTGCGGCGTTGGGATCGTTCCAGATGAGTCCCCCCCGCTTCCGATCTTTCGGTAACAATTGTCGGCGAGTTCCATTGATCTGTCCACAAAGCCTGAATAATCCAGACAGAAAGATTCTAATTATATAGGGTAAATAAGGGCCAACGATATTGCTCCGTTAAGGTGTAGCTTTAAACTCGATTAGTTAAGACATCTACCACCTAGAGCGCTAGTTTTTTCCAAAATGTGTCTTAAAATCTCTATCTAAGATCGATAAGCCTACAGGAATTGCGGTTTGATGGGCGTTAATTTCACATCAGGGAAACGGAAAATCCATCTGAGAAATTTCATTATGAAATTCTTCCATAAGATGTCAAGATCATATTTTAAGGGAAAATCGTAAAAACTTTTACATAAAAAGCCTTATTACAAGGGTACCTCAAATGGACGGCCTGAATGGCTTTTCCTTTGAATATTAATGCCAGTTTTTTCCCTTGTGGATGTTGCATAACCTGAAAAATTATATCATTTTTTCTGGAACGTCGTGAGTTTCGTCACCGTGACCATTGTTCCTCGTTCTCAGATCAATAATTTTCTTGTCCGAGATAAACCCCGTTAAGGGCTTCAAGTTACTCCGGTGAACCGTTGATAAGGACCCTTTGTGACTGACGCTTTTAACCCTTTCCACTCAGAGGAAACGGCGGAAAACGAGAGTATGAGATCTCTCAGAGGATTATTGACCTAGTTATAATAGAGAAAGGGGAAGAGGAAATTACTCTCTTATCTTTTTCCCTTTTTAAGATACTCAAAAAATTGCCAAACCCTTTTTTCTATGTCCTTTGCGCTTGAGGAAGCATAAAGAGTCCGGATTAACCAGGCTTATCTGGACGTGTTCTGTAATAATTATTTCTGAGCCTCTGAATTTCTTTGGATCCGACCATCTTGTCATCGATTCCCTCCCGCGCGAGATCGGGGTCGTATGACGTCATTGAAGAAAAACACGTGACCGGAAAGGTCTGGAAGAAAAGACTATTTTGGGAAACGTGGATGTTTTCGATTATTTATAAAAAGATCGATTTTTTAACGTTTATAAGTGGGTTTGACACGAAAGGGTTCTTTTTGAAGTGGGCGAACGATAATGGCTTATTTATGGTCCTAAGAGAAGCTTCCCCCGACAAAATGCCCAAAAATTACAAACGACTCAGAAAAACGCCCTAAAATCTGTATTTTCGGTATTTCTGGTCGAATCTAAAAACCCACTAAAGCCCAAGAAAACTCCTATACGGGGTGTCCGGAAACACATGGCACACGTCTGGGGGAGCATCGAAAGTGGTTTTATAAAAAAAAAAGTTAAATTTAAACCCCCCTTAATTTAAATCGAAGAATTTGATGGTGTAGTTTAAAATGCGTTTGGATACAGGGTGCCCCCAACTTCGTTATTTCAAATAAGAACCCCTATTTTTTATTTCAGATTCGTAATCTACGCAAAATTTCAAGTTGATTTGACTATTCATTTGTCCATTTTTGACAACTTTAAAAAAATGTCAACTTTTAGCGTTTTTCGCGCTAAAATTCGCTAAAATCGATCTAAGAGACTCATTTTTTTTAAATTCCACGTCTTATTGTCCGAAGATTCCAACTATCACAAATTCAAGCATCTCCACATTCTGCATCACGAGACGGATTTTAGCGCCAAAAACGCTAAAATTTAAAAGTTGTCAAAAATGGTCATACGAATAGTCAGATCAACTTGAAATTTTGCGCAGATTGCGAATCTAAATAAAAAATAGGGGTTCTCATTTGAAATAACGAAGTTCTTCTGTTGGGGGCACCCTGTATATCCAAAGCATTTAAACTACACCATCAAATTCTTTGATTTAAATTAAGGGGGGTTTACATTTAACTTTTTTTTATAAAACCATTTTTAACGCTCTGCCGGTATAAAGAAGAGGTTTTGGCCAAATGAGCGAGGAAAACGCCAAAAAAATCTATTCGAAAATTTGTCCTTTATAATAAATCGTAAGTCATTTTCCTAGGTTTTCAGGAGAGCCAAAATACGAATAAATTTCTCATTGGAATCAATGCATTACCTGTCGGCTAAATCGTGAACTACGCGTTTTCTGTTGGTAATAGGGTTAAACTACCAACGGAATTCGATTCTCCACAAAATTTACCTACAGAAACAATGCCTAACTCAAAATTGATAAACATGACTTATCCGGTGTTAGAACTAACGCGACGAAATAAGATATCGTCGCGTTAGTTCTAACACTGGATATCTCATTTTCCTGGGTTTTCAGGAGAGCAAAACTCGGATTAATTTCGCATTGGAATCAATGCATCACCTGTTGGATAAATCGTGAACTATGCGTTTTCCGTTGGTAATAGGGTTAAACTACCAACGGAATTCGATTCTCCACAAAATTTACCAACGTTGATAAGAAATGACTTATCCGGTGTTAGAACTAACGCGACGAAATCTTGAAAATGCTCAAAAACTTCCTTTTGCACGAAAATACTGAAGAAAACTCCCGAAAATCCGGCTTCAAGGCGCAAGTTTACCTTTTAATCTTCCTTCTGCTCTGACTGCCCATAATTTTCAAATTTTTTTTCTTTTCCATCGATTACTTTTCAACCACCCGAACAAAGGATTACTTGAAACAGTACTTAACCTCGAAATGGGCATTAACAATCCAAATGGGGCTTAAAGCGAAAGAGGGGAGTTTTGCACGATGCGAAATCGCACCGATCCTATCAGCGAATATGTAGACAAGCTTTCTCTATTCTGAATTTTATCAGGAAACAATAAACCCACGATGGGAATTCGTTAAGCTCTAATCTCCCCATGATTTGATAAAAGTTAAAAAAACGCTACGCAACCATGTCCGCAAATCGATTTTATTGACTTCTAAATCACATTGACCTAATAGAAGTCCCCCTCGATAATCCCCGCAGTGCAGTAAAAGAAAATCCTCTGAGAAAAGTTGAAAAATCTCAATGACAAATTACCGGAGACAATGTAAGTTATGGCCGATTATCAATGGCGTAGTGCGTGAAGAATGTCGTCATTTGCCCTCTGGAAACAGATGTCTTTACGTGATTCTCCACCGGGGGCTCCCCTAAAATACCCATAATTCGTTAACTTAATTGAAGAATCCGGTTAATTTTAACATGATTACGAAATTATTACTCTAGTGGGGAATTACGTATGCATTAAACAGTAAAGTAATTATCGGCTTCATACGTCCGCTAACCACTGGGAGCTTTTACGCCAACTTATTTAATTTTCGTGTGACCTTTTTCTGGACGTCTCCACCAGGAGGCTTTTACGTCCATTAAATGATACATTGGACACGAATATCCTTTCATGTTGGAAAGAAAAAGGAAAAAAAAACTTTTATTTTGTTTATAACGTTTTGTAGAGAAATAAATTGTTCATTATTGCTTAAAAGTTCATTAACGGTTGTGTATTTTCACAATTTTCCTGGGTGGGGTTGTGGAATTAATAGCTTTGTTCCAACCGCAGTTTGAAACTGGTTTGAAACTCCTGGAGCATGCGCAGAAGTACTTAGACGTCAAATCTGACGTTGCTCAAAACGTTTGTCCGTCAAATATGACGTGCAAATCCTTCTGCGTATGCTCCAGGAGTTTCAAACTGCGGTTGGAACAAAGCTAATATTTGATTTGAATAAGGCAACGATTCTCCCATAAAACCTACGTTTTTTGCCGTAATCCCGACAATTTTTTTAAATATCAAATTGCTAAAATTAGATTTTCGCACAAGAACAGCGATAAAAAGCCCTAAAATTGATTGTTAGTTTGACAAAAAAAAAAACATTTATGCCTAAAACCTTTTTTTTAATGGCAAAATTGCTGAAAGATTTTTGCAATAAAAAATAAAATTGATTGTTTGTTTGACAATAAGAAAAGACCATAAAAGCTACATTTTTTTTGCCGAAAACACGATAATTTTTTTAATAGCAAAATTGCTAAAATTAGATTTTCGCTTAAAAACACTGATAAAAACCCCGAAAATTATTGTTAGTTTGACAAAAAAAAAAAAAAAAAAAAAAAAAAAAAAAAAAAAAAAAAAAAAAAAAAAAAAACTACGTTTTTGGCATAAATCCTACAATTTTTTTTTAAATATCAAAATGCTAAAATTAGATTTTCGCACAAAAACAGATAAAGCCTGAAAATTAATTATTAGTTTGACAAAAAAAAAACTACGTTTTGGCCTAAAATCCTACAATTTTTTTAAATATCAAAATTGCTAAAATTAGATTTTTGCACAAAAACAGTGATAAAATGCCTGAAAATTAATTGTTAGTTAAAAAAACAAAAAAAACTACGTTTTTGGCCTAAAACCCTACAATTATTTTTAGCAAAATTGCAAAAATTAGATTTTCGCTCAAAAACAGTGATAAAAAGCCATAACATTGAATGTTATTTTGACAAAAATACCTATGTCTAATATATTTGGCGTTTTCTGTTTTATTTTAGCGTAGAAACACCCAGTTTAAGTAGCGTTTCCTGGATATTTTGGCGTGAAAACACCATTTTGGATCATTTTTTTTTGTTAATTAGATTTCCGCACAAAAAACAGTGATAGTTTTTTGGCAAAAAAAAAACACAGTTTTTGCCTGAAACCCTAATTTTTTTAATACCAAAATTGCTATAATCAGATTTTCACACAAAAACGTGATAAAACCCCTAAAATTGAATGTTACTTTGACAAAAAAAAAAAAAACCTACATTTTTTGTCCAAAAACACCGACAGTTTTTTAAAAACCAAAATTGCTTAAATTAGATTTTTGCCCAAAAGTATCGATAAAATGCCCCCCCCCCCCAAAAAAAAACAAAGACCATTGTAAAGGTCAAAAATTGGGTCAAAATTAAAATTTCTTGGACCCCTCTAAGACAGTGTTGTAGGATCAAAACGATTAGTTTTCTTTATTTATAATTTGAAATAAAGTTAAAAATTTCATTTGTTTACAGGGAAGATGCGAGAGAGGTCGGTTTTTCGGTCATAATCGATATGAGAGGCTCCGGATCTACTTGGACGTCGGTTAAGCCGATCCTGAAAGTCCTCCATGACCATTTTCCATCTGCAGTCCACGCCGTCTACATCATCAAACCTGACAACTTCTGGCAAAAACAAAGGACCTCACTCGGCTCCCACAAATACAAATTTGAGGTAAAATTAATTATTTTAATTTATTTTTCATTTTCTTAAATATTTTGTTTCAGGTGAACATGATCAGCATGGAAGGTTTACCGAAAATTGTGATTCTTCGCAACTTACGTCCGATTTAGAAGGGACCCTTCACTACGATCATTCTCAATGGATAGATATGAGACTTGTAAGTTGAATTTCAAAAAATATTTTCTTACTGTTTTTTTAGGCTGTGGAAGATTTTATGTGGCAAGCGGCGGATCTTTTGGACAGACTCGATGACTTACAGGAAGATCTTTCAAGGAATGATTTTGGCGAAGATGTCGCAAGCGCCAAACATGGACTAGACATGCATTCTGACATGAAAAAACGTATCATGAAAACTCCTGTAGAAGAAATCGATAAATTCGGTCAACGGCTTTTACAAAGGTAAAAGTCTCATTTCAACTTGGGAACTTCCTTGCTCACCTTTTTGAGGTTTCCTTGCCTCCTAAGGCCATAAAAACACCTTTTTTTAAGTGTTTTCTACAGTTTTTTGTCTTTTTTATTGGTGTTTACACGCAGTTTTCCTTTGTTACCGCTGTTCCTTTGGGGAGTCCAGCTGTAATGATGGAAATGTGTTTAAAAAAAAAACATTTATTCATAAATTTTGGTACATTAAAGAGGGTAAACTGAGGCTACCATATCATGAAATGTGATTGGATAATCTTTAATATTCACTTCATTAAACACCACCGGGTATACCCTTTCTCCGGAGAATCGCTTAAAAGGTACAAATGTCTTATCAATAAATGAAAAACGTAATGATCCTTCCAATTTTCTTCTCTTTGCAAATACAAATAATCAAGCACACCGTCGTAATCGTTGAAGTATTTTTTCTCCCTGTGAATAAGCTGTGGTTTTTTGTATAATTTCTTGCGTAGGGCGTTCCCGGCGTTGTAATACCATAAACTTCTGTTGTATGCTCCTCTGTATGATAAAATCCACTCACGTAAAAACCGTGCGTTTTTATTCGCTATGATTACTTGACTGGCTAAAAAGAAATTTTCTTCCCATCCCATCGTTATCTCATATTTAAAAAACGGCTTTAAACTTTTAGCGATAAAACAGTCGTTGTCGAGATAAATTCCGCCGTATTCCATCATGATTCGAATTCGCGCATCGATCCGTGATATACACCCCATCCAGGTTTAATGGTTGCCCATAAATTTCTGTGGGAAGTTTGCTCGGTACTATCCTCACAGTTTCTTTAAATCCTTTCTGTGATAGTAAATACATCCAGTATTTACCTGTAAATTCGGTGTCCGTATGAAAAAAAATCAAATCCGGCTTTTGATTTTTGAATGCAGCCAGAACACAAACGGCTTCTACGAATGTAAACTCCGGTTTTCCAAATCGCACAAAATGAACATAATTCGGAACAATTTCGCATCCATTTTCGACCCCGGTTTCGTTGTCAAATCCATCAAAATCGTCTGGAGAATTGTATTCTTTGCACAAACTTGTATGGCTTTTTAAATGTAAATAAATAATTATTATAGTTAAAGTACTAAAAACAATTAAAAGAACTAGCAGCTTTTTCCAGAAATGCATTTTTGAGTTTAATCGCATATTGCGACATTTAAATGAGCGTAAAAAATTAATTTTTATACGCATTTAATTCTGTCACCTTCATCAAAACAATTATTTAAAATTGGAAAATGATTTGAGGAAGTCTATTGTCAGACTTAAATTTAAAAAAAAACTTTTTTTACCTCTACTAATCTCATCTTTAGGCAAAATGCCCTTTTTGAGGTGATTCTTTAAGTCATTTGTAAACATCTTGCCTTTTTGGTTAAAACACCAAATTTTTGAGCGTTAATATCTGTTTTTTGGCTAAAAAACCTAATTTTTCCACGTATTTTTGTGCGTTTTCTTGGTTTATCCGACTGACAACTCCCTTTATACCAGATTTGTCATCTTGTGTAGCTAAAATACCATCTTTTTTCAGTTTTTTTGGCCTAAAAAATACTCCCCCCTTTTTTGGCGTTTTTCTTGTTTTTGCCACGTTTACTCCTACTAACCTCATCTGGGCAATAAATGCCCTTTTTGATTTGATTCTTTAAGTCATTTGAAAACATCTTGCCTTTTTGGTTAAAACACCAAATTTTGAGCGTTAATATCTGTTTTTTGGCTAAAAAACCTAATTTTCCACGTATTTTTGTGCGTTTTCTTGGTTTATCCGACTGACAACTCCCTTTATACCAGATTTGTCATCTTGTAGCTAAAATACCATCTTTTTTCAGTTTTTTTGGCCTAAAAAATACCCCCCCTTTTTGGCGTTTTTCTTGTTTTTGCCACGTTTACCCTACTAACTCATCTGGGCAATAAATGCCCTTTTTGATTTGATTCTTTAAGTCATTTGAAAACATCTTGCCTTTTTGGTTAAAACACCAAATTTTTGAGCGTTAATATCTGTTTTTGGCTAAAAAACCTAATTTTCCACGTATTTTTGTGCGTTTTCTTGGTTTATCCGATGACAACTCCCTTTATACCAGATTTGTCATCTTGTTAGCTAAAATACCATCTTTTTTCAGTTTTTTTGGCCTAAAAAATACTCCTCCCCTTTTTTGGCGTTTTTCTTGTTTTTGCCACGTTTACTCCTACTAACCTCATCTGGCAATAAATGCCCTTTTTGATTGATTCTTTAAGTCATTTGAAAACATCTTGCCTTTTTGGTTAAAACACCAAATTTTTGAGCGTTAATATCTGTTTTTTGGCTAAAAAACCTAATTTTCCCATGTATTTTTGTGCGTTTTCTTGGTTTATCGACTGACAACTCCCTTTATACCATATTTGTCATCGTTTCCATCTTGTTTAGCTAAAAGACCTTCTTTTTTCAGTTTTTTTGGCCTAAAAAATACCCCCCCCCCCCCATTTTTGGCGTTTTCTTGGTTTTTGCCACGTTTACCCCTACTAAGCTCATCTTTGAGCAATAAATGCCCTTTTTGAGGTGATTCTTTAAGTCATTTGAAAACATCTTGCCTTTTTGGATAATCCACCAAATTTTGGGGCGTTAATATCTGTTTTCAGGCTAAAAAACCTAATTTTCCGACGTATTTTTGGGCGTTTTTCTTGGTTTATCGGCCTTACAACTCCCTTCATAACATTTGTCATCGTTTTCCTTCTTTTTAGCTAAAAGACCTTCTTTTTTCGGTTTTTTTGGCCTAAAAAATCTCTCCCCCCCCCCATTTTTGCGTTTTTCTTGGTTTTGCCACGTTTACCCCTACTAATCTCATCTATGGGCAATAAATGCCCTTTTTGAGATTTCTTTAAGTTATTTGAAAACATTCGCCTTTTTGGTTAATACACCAAATTTTGGGCGTTATATCTGTTTTTAGGCTAAAAAAACCTAATTTTACCACGTAGTTTTGGGCGTTTTTCTTGGTTTATTGTCCTTACAACTCCCTTTGTACCAAATTTTTCATTGTTTTCCAGTTTTTTTGGCCTAAAAAATACCCCCCCCCCCCCATTTTGGCGTTTTTCTTGGTTTTTGCCACTTTTGATTTGTGTCCACTTTTCTTTCTAATTTGGATGTTCCTGTTTTATCATTATTATTATCAGAATTTTGTGAGTTTTGCGGATCTTATTAAGGAACCTCTACAATTTAAGCCATTTTTGACCAGACAAATTTTGCTTTCAGGCTTTCGGGTGACACCGGTAGCGGCTACGACAGCGGATATTCCGGACGTGACAGCGAAGCAAGCATGACAAACCCCGATCTTCAAGCGTCCGTACCCCAAATACTCAATAATTTAGACACCATTAGATCCTCACAAGCTCACCTTCTACAATTGTGGCAACACAAAAAATTAAAATTGGATCAATGTTTTCAATTAAGACTATTCGAACAAGACTGCGAAAAGGTTCTAAATTTATATTCTTTAAGCTTTTTACTATTTTTTTCTTTAGATGTTTGACTGGATATGCCATAATAGAGATGTTTTCTTAATGAATTACGTAGAAATAGGACATTCTTATAATTTAGCTAAAGAATTACAAGATGAGCATAATCATTTTACAAGAAGTTCAATGGTAAAAATACTTTTTTTATTTTATTTTATTTAAATTTTTTTAGAATGTGTATGTGAACATAAATCGAATATTGGCGGTTGCGACAAGAATGATGGAAGGCGGTCATATGCGGCGACGCATATACGAACGGTGGCGAATCGCTTGGACCGTGCGTGGAAAGAATTTGCAGCCGGTCTCGACGAAAGAACCGCCGTTTTAGCGCTTTCTGTACTTTTCATCATAAAGCTGAACAAGTATATTTATAGTTTTAATTGTATTTATTTCAATTTTAATTTTTAGTATGTGGAAAGTGTCAGTTCGTGGAATCAAGCTTGCGAAACGACGACAATACCCTCGGAGATTATTTTACTCGAAACTTCTATACACCAACATCAAAATTTATATGAATCTATGTGCCAAGCTTATACTGAGGTTATTATTGCTAATTTATGGGGTTTTTTGAGCTCAAAAATTTGTCCAAAATATAGCAGTAGCGTAACCAGCAACTTTCAGTCCAGGGAGCGTTGCTTAACCAGGTGGTTACTTTTCTTAAGTTATTTTTGGCTAAATTTTGAGCTCATAACCCTTTTTTCTTGGGGGAAAGAAATTCAGGTTTTCGGCTAAAAAGTATAAAATATTTCATAATAAAAAAAAAAAAAAAAATGCACAGGTTTACAACTCGTACCAATCGCTCTTAAACGGCTCGACTTGCTGGTCCAAGTCTGCCTCGAGTTCCCGCCACCACCGAGTACTGCGCCGCTCCTACGATATTCCACCAATCAAATTATTGTATGTCCAATAAAACAATCAAAAAAAGCTTCGGTTGACGGAATTTCGGTGGTTTTGGGGAAAAAAAAAACCTTTATTTCTCTAGAATATTAAAAACTAACTTTTTTCGGTGGCGTTGATTGCTTTTTTTTCTCAGGTCCATAGCACTAGCAAGAAGCTTTTATACCAATTGGATCATTTGGTTCAAGTTTGCAACCAACCTGGAATGGAACATAACAGAAAACATGTACGTAAAAATGGAAAAATTCTTTTTTTTGGGGCTTTATTTTTAATTCTAAATTTTTATCTAGAGTGCAAGACGAAGAGTTAAAGCACAAGATGTAAGTTTTAGGGCTGTTTCACCTTTTCTAACCTAAAACTCGCATGAATGGTGGAGGGGAATTTTTTTCAGGCACTTTCCGAAATAACAGCACATTTTTTAATTTTTTAATTTTTTATTATTAATTGGGGATATTTTAGGACAATAATACTGCTGGTTCGGATACTAGTTCGTCAAGCAGCCGGAGAGGCGGAGGAGGAAGCAATCCGGCT
This sequence comes from Orius insidiosus, assembly GCA_014119065.1. Classification (NCBI taxonomy): domain Eukaryota; kingdom Metazoa; phylum Arthropoda; class Insecta; order Hemiptera; family Anthocoridae; genus Orius; species Orius insidiosus. The sequence continues at coordinate 39,209 of JACGAQ010001550.1, forward strand.
GCTGATTATTCCGAAGGCGCCTCTCACGTTTTGGCTGTGATTCATCAAATACTTAACCATCATCGATCTCTTGAACATCGTTGGCATTCCAAAAAAATCAAACTCCATCAGAGGCTCGCTTTACGTCTTTTTCAAGAGGATGTCAAACAAGTAATAAATCTTTAAAAAAAAACTGTTTTTTAAAACGTTTCTTAGGTGCTTGATTGGCTAGCAATCACGGAGAAGTTTTCTTAAGGAAAAACACTGGAGTTGGACGTAACCTTCAGAAGTCCAGGGTCTATCAAAAAAGCCATGAACACTTTGAAAACGTTGCCCAGGTAATTTTTTTTTATGTGGAGTTGTTGGTTCACCAAATTGCTTTCAAACCACAAAGATAACTCCGTAAACTTTTATAAAATTAAACTCTAAAAGCCATTTTAAAAAAGTCAAAATTCTCTTTCCACAACAATTTTTATAGAAATATTTATTGCCAAAAACATACTTTAAATCCAAAACGCCTCTTAGTCCTTAACTTAACGTATAAAAACTTTTTTGTAAAATTTTGTCTGCTACAATTTTTATTTAGACTATTTTCACCTAAAAGCAACATTTTCTGAGATAATTGGCAAAAAACGGGGGAAAAAATGAAATTCTACTGAAGTAGGACCATAAAAAATTAATACACTTTCCACAGTAATTTTTTATAGAAAAATTTATTGCATAAAAAACCATTTTTTAAATCCAAAACTCCTCTTGGGTCCTAAACTATTGGTCTTACGCCAAAAACGTATAAAAACTTTTTTTGTAGAAAATTTTGTCAGCTACAATTTTTATTTGTCTATTTTCACCTAAAAGCAACATTTTCTGAGATAACTGGCAAAAAACGGGGGGAAAATGATATACTGAAGTAAAAAAGTACTGAAGCAAAAAACGGGAGAAAAATAATATTCTACGAAGTAGGACCATAAAAACTTAAAACACAGTTAGGCAAGCTAAGAATTGTTTCTAAAGGGATATTTTTGCGATGAATCAATCTGTGTATCTAGTTTCTGTTAATGGCCAATAGGTTTTGCTCAAACATTTTTATTATCTTAGACAAGTCAAAACATGTCATTCATTGGGCTTATGATTTTTCCCTTGGTTTTTTCTAGAAATTTAACACGATTTAACACGTATGAAAATTGGTGATATTTTTTTAAATTAATGATATTGATAGTGTAAAGGGATATTTTTGTGATGAATCAATCTGTGTATCTAGTTTCTGTCAATGGCCAATAGGTTTTGCTCAAACATTTTTTTATCTTAAACAAGTCAAAACATGTCATTTCATGGCGGGCTTATGATTTTTCCCTTTCTTTCTTCTAGAAAAACACGATTTAACACGTATGTAAATGAGTGATAATAGATATTAGAGTGATATGATATTAGAGTGATAATAGATAATAGATATTGATTGTGTAAAGGGATATTTTTGTGATGAATCTGTGTATCTAGTTTCTGTTAATGGCCAATAGGTTTTGCTCAAACATTTTTATTATCTTAGACAAGTCAAAACATGTCATTTCATGGCGGGCTTATGATTTTTCCCTTTCTTTCTTCTAGAAATTTAACATATTTTACACGTATGTAAATTAGTGATATTTTTTTAATTAATGATATGATAGTGTATAGGGATATTTTGTGAATCAATCTGTGTATCTAGTTTCTGTTAATGGCCAATTTGTCAAACATTTTTATTTTAGACAAGTCAAAACATGTCATTTCATGGCGGCCAATGATTTTTCCCTTTCTTCTAGAAATGGCGATTTAACACGTATGTAAATTTGGTTTGTAGGTTAAAGTGAAATTGTTGATGATTATGATTTTCTGCATTTCCTACCCGGCGCAATTCGATTTTGGTGGGGGAGAGGAGGTTGAAAGTGTGAGAGGCGGGCTTGTTTTGATCCGGCGCTGGTCCTCCCGGCTCAGTTTGTGCTCGACCTTCGTCACATACTGTGTACTCCCCTCCCGTTTATTTTTCCTTGAAAGAAGTGAAGCCAGCGGGAAAAAAGAAAATTCATCCCCTTTTTAAAAAGGTATAGATGTGTCAATGTACCCTAAAAGGACGAGAGTTGTGACGGGGACGACTTTTAGGTCCGTGTCCGTTTACAGGCGCCAAGAAACCATTGTCACACGAAGCTCGGTGAGTCTTCAACAAAGGGGAAAAGATTTAACAACTAACTCACCGAACCGTCTGCATTTTTTAAAAACCCATGTTTGCCAACCTTATCAAAAATGAAAGTGTTTCAAGCCTTGACCCGCGAGTGACAGTCGTGCCCAAATGTCGTAATGCGACTTCAAGACTCTCTTAACTTCTCATTCAATAACTTAATAAAAAACATTGATTTACTGAAATCCTTATAATTTCAACATTTTTAAAATTCCCTCAATGCAGGAAGTATGTGCACAGTTGGTGGCTTTCAATGAATTTTGTCGGAAAAAAATCTGCGTAGCCCAGTTTGTAGCGTACAGCCAAGAAAACATTTAAAAACGTTTTATTTTTTCCGATTTTGAAAGTGCAAATAAAGTAGTCAATTTATTGCTTACTAATCCCACCCTCTTTATCTCAAAAACGTGTAAGGCATTCATATTTTTATCATGTGAGTCATGAAATCAGCCTCCAATTTTTCCCAATCACTTATTTGAACAAAAATGCAGACGTAGCTTTCGCACTTAATGCATGTCGTCATAGCGCTCGTCCTTTCGTCATTTTTTCATTAATTTTAAAACCGCAAAGTGGCCCTTCCGCAATTTCAGTTTCCCCCAATAAAACGTGGAAAACTGGAAAGCGTAATGGTTGTAAGGTCAGGGTTTTTCGCTGGAGGTCATGACCCTTATCGAGTTCATCCCTTTGAAATCCCATTTAATTTTCTCTTCTTTGAGGGCCTCCCTTTTTTCCCAAGGAAAAAATTAAGATAATTAAATTAATTCAACATTTTCATTACTGAAATCTCAAAGGATTAAAAAATCAAGTTACTCTTCATTTTCTCTAATCCATATTATGCAAGTGGCAACATGTACTAACTTAGTTTCACCACGCTTTGACCTTTGAGGTTAGCCATGTTGTAAATTATACACTGAAATCTGTCCAGTGGCCCCTCCTAAATTTCAGTTTTTTTTTAGTTTATGAAAATGCGTTCGTCCACTTTTCTAAATGCTTAAGCCGTTTCCAACCACGCGTTAAGGGAAAAAACGTGATCCTGAGCGTAAAGCACGTTTTCTCCCGTTTTTTCTGAAACTTTTCGAACCGATTCTATTAATAAATCTCCCGACTACCGTTACGCAACCTTTCATTGTTTTCATTGATCATCTCCGCGGATAATTTTAGAGATGGAATGAAAAAAACGGGGAAAAGAAGTGAAAGTCACGGAAAAAAATCCATTATATCGCACGATTGTTTGACTTCCTTATATTAAGAAAAAAAATTTCTATGTTTTTCCCCGTAAATATTTTTTTTTTGTCTAATTGAACTATTTTGCTAGGTGAAAGCGGATCCATATGTAATTTTAATTTAAACGTTTATCTCAATTTTCCGAAGGCTTCCTAAACCGCTTAAAGATTGCCAAAACACGAAAATGAGCTTTTTTTTAAAAAAAAAATTTAGATGATTTTTAGTGCTCAAATATGGGAAAGTACTTTAATTAAGTGAGGTTCTATTTATGGTTATAATATACTTGGCAACACTGTTGAATTTGAAACAAAACGTTCTAGAGGTCTAATCCGCCTTAAGAATTTTATCGACAAGATTTTAGAAATAAAATCCGCGTTCCTAGACCGTATTATCCGATCGAGTCCGTTCACTGCCGCTTTGTAGAGTTTAATACTTTTCACGGTGAAAGGCCTTATGCAATTTTTTAAACTTTTGATCTAATTTAATCAGATTTCCTCTCTGTCTTTTAATTAGAAGGGAGGATTTTGAGACTGTATGTTAATTTTCGGGGGTTGGGATTAAATGGCCTCCCTTTTAGGGTAGAAACGTTTCTCATTTACGTCTCCCGTTGTCCTTTAAACGTAAAATAGTGTTTCTCATTCTTTTTTTCATGCAAAACCCCAACTTTTCATCCCTTTCTACCTCCCAGAGCTCATTTTTTATCCTGATTGACGCCAAGATAAACCGTTCAAATGACTAATTGTTCGCTGTGCGACCTGGGAAATCTTGGAGGGGGCGCGGGGAAAAAAAAGGAAAAAAAAACCATATGTATTCCAACAATGCCTTTATAAAAGGGGGAGAAGACTTCTTTTTAATAAAAGTTATATGGAAGAAAAAGTCCCTTTGAGATTTGTCTGACATTAGAATGACATTTTCCCCATTATTCAAGAAAAGACGCTTTTTTAAAATATCAAGATTCGAAATAAAGGTTTTTTTTGTCCGTTATATCCTTGAAAATCGAAGGCATAATTTTCAAGGGCACTCGTGACCATCTTTATTTCCGTAATCCCACTCAAAAATGAAGTCTGTAGAGATAGCGTTTATGAATGAAGGAATGGCGTCATCTGGCACAGTTTTTTCGGATAAAATCATAATTTTTAATCTTCATCATTAGCCTTGATGGCTACAGCGGTAGCTTGTCGAGGTTCTATTTATGGTTATAGTATACTTGGCAACACTGTTAATTCTGACCTGACTTAACATGACCCAAAAATTTTGACGTGAAAATTAGATTGTTCATATGTGAAAAACATGTTTTTAAAAAAGAGAAATCTCAAATCGTCCAGTCATTAAAACTCGGTTTACGTGCGTCTAGAAAGGGGCCACTAGGGTGATACACGTTTTTTTAAATAAAAAAAGGGCAACCTGTTTTACAACAGAAAATTTCACTTCGAATAGGAGAAAAAGTTTGAAAAATATAAGAAAAAATTGGTTTGATTTTGTCAGTAGGTGAAGGTTTTGGAAGCCATTTTAGGAAACTTGTCTTAAGAGGTGGGGAGCTCAAGGAAAAAGTTTGAAAAAATAAACATCTAACATTGACGAAAAAACAGATTTTGATCTGTCAAAAATAGAGAAAAAAAAATTTAGGTCAGTATCTTAAACGAAATTCAAGGTATCCTTTTGTTTGAGGAGAGTTTCAAGGAAGGTTTTTTAAAATTGAAGAAAATTTATTAGTTTCCTGCATTCTAAACTACCGGAGTGTCTAAAATATTTCATTCTGAGCTTCCCTGTTGGAGGCGGCCGGGATGCGAACAAGCTCCCGGGGGTTGTGCGAGGTCGTCAACCTCAAAATGGCCGCGAGAGGGAAAAGCGCTGTAAAATTAAACTTCCCCAAAGATCAGGTGTTCATAATCAATCAGAATTCCTCACATAAAACGAACCGGAAAAAAATTAACATTGAATAGACCTTTTTTTGAATGTCTCTTAAGGTAATAATTGAAAATCGTAGGCGTCTCTTCGAAAAAATAAATTTTTTTTAAAAATTGGCACAACGGTTTTTCCTATAATTTATTCAAACGACCGCGTGGGAGATCCTGAATTATCAAGGCCTTGTAATTACCAGTCGGCGAACTCAAATTAAAATCTTAGGATCTTCCAAAATCAAAAGTTTCCTTTCTCTAGTTCATCAGTGTTGGGTTTCAGGTTTTTTTTATTATAGAAAGTAAAATCTATCAGAAAGTGATTATTTGGGGACACATGGGAACCCCCTCCGGAATTTTAAAATCCCCCTTTACGGCGAATGAATCTGCATTAAAGTCGTATTGAAAGAAAGTAGATTATAAATGATTCATCGAGGGAAGTATCGGGGTTAATCTGATTTCAAGTGGGAAGTCTGGGATCCTAATTTTTAACTTCCTCAAGAAGTTACTGTGATACCCTCCGACCCCTGTTACTAGAAAAGGGTCTTCCAGACCCCGTAGGATAAATCTGATAAGTGATCTTTGCCGATCCTGACTTGTCTGTGGTGCCGGCCGTCCGGCCGTCCGGCCGTCCGTCGCCACTTTTTCCGGAACACTTCACGGCCGCAATTTTTCATCCGATCTTCACCAAATTTATACACAAGCTTCCTTTCACAGAAATCTTGAAATGACGAGAGCTTTTTTTTCGAAATTTTTCAAAATGGCGGAGATATGACGTTCAAAGATTTAAAATGAGCGCTGTGGGCGTACTGTTGGTCCGATCTTCACCAAATTTTCACTAAACATTCCTTGAATTATTTAAAAATTTCCATGTTTTTAAAATTTTAATTTTCCAAAATTTTTTTTACTTAATAATTTTTCTAGGCAGAAATGTGAGTCACTTCGCCGGCTCGAGGGCGGCCTCTCTTTGGCTAACCGTACTGAATTTCTACCTTGATATAAAATTTTCAAAATAATTTTTTTTTTTTTTTTTTTAACTTCCTCAAGAATTTTTTTAACGGAAAATAAAATGGCGATTTATTAGGTACTTAATTTTTATTTTTTTTTTTTCAAAAAACAGAAAACGAACAACAAAAAATACCTAAAATTTCTAACTTCCTCAAGACTTACTGCGATACCCACCAAATTTATTTCACAACTTTTACAAATTAGTTCTCCTACTTAATACTTCCTCCTCCTGTATCCTTGAGGAAGTTATCGTTGGAAGCTCTTCAAACCGGAACTTTTTTTTTTTTTAACTTCCTCAAGAATTTTTTTAACGGAAAATAAAATGGCGATTTATTAGGTACTTAATTTTTATTTTTTTTTTTTCAAAAAACAGAAAACGAACAACAAAAAATACCTAAAATTTCTAACTTCCTCAAGACTTACTGCGATACCCACCAAATTTATTTCACAACTTTTACAAAAATTTAGTTCTCCTACTTAATACTTCCTCCTCCTGTATCCTTGAGGAAGTTATCGTTGGAAGCTCTTCAAACCGGAACTTTTATTTACGATTCCTCTGTTAAAGTTGGATAACCTATTAAGACCTACTGTAGTCTTCATGGTTTTAGAAAAAAATTGAAAAATAAAAATTATCAGAAAATAATGCTTATTTAAGATGTCCTTGCGTAACGCAATACGATCTTCTTCTAGTTACGTCAGCGTTAAAACAAAAGGGTAAGTATTTCATGAACCTCGGGGTCTAATCGGTTTAGTATAACACGCTCTAAGAAGGTAAAAATTGGAAAGTTTTCCCTTGCGGTTTTTTTTCTTCCCGTCTCCATCTTCGAGATTACGCTTCACCGAATAGAGATCGATTCAGCGGACGAAAAGGCTGACATTTTGATTCACTAAACCCTAGATAAAACTGCAAGAAACGTATGGAGGGTTTTGCAACTTCTTTTTGAGGATGTTCAAAAAATTGGCTCAATTTTCAACTTTCGGTTTTTAATACGCCTCATTTGCTTACTTAATCTATTAAGAGAGGAAAAAAAATCATAATATTTTACAATTCTTTTTTAAATAATAAATATGGCTTCATTTATGATGAGCATTGGGCTTTACAGTAGGTTATTACTGTTTCTATGTTTACAACGTTGACCAACTTAATCAGTGTTGCCAGATTGCATTTAGACTGTAATTTTTCTGACGGTTTGATTCACAAAACGCCTCGATAAAACAGAAACTTATGGGGAATTTTACACATTTTTTGAGGATGTTCAAAAAATTGGCTCAATTTCAACTTTCGGTTTTTAAAACGCTTCATTTTGCTTACTTAATCTATTAGAGAGAGAAAAAAGCCATTTAACCATGGTTTTATTTCTTTTTAAATAATAAAATAGGCTTCAATTTATAATTATTAGCATGGGCAGTACAGTAGGTTATTGTACTGTTTCTATGTTTACAGCGTTGACCAACTTAATCAGTGCTGATCAGTGTAATTTTTGGTAGTTTTTCAGACGGTTTGATTCACTAACCCCTCGATAAAACTTAATCAGTACAGTAGGTTATTACACTGTTTCTATTTTACAACGTTGACCAACTTAATCAGTGTTGCCAGATTGCTTTTAGACTGTAATTTTCTGACGGTTTGGCCTTTTGGGAAAGATTTTACTGTCTTTAGACTTCAAAGCGCATTTTGTACTAAAAAGTTTTTGTGCTAAAAAATGGCTTCGATTTATAATGAGCATTGGGCAGTACAGTAGGTTATTGTACTGTTTCTATGTTTACAGCGTTGACCAACTTAATCTGTGCTGCCAGACTGTTTTTAGACTGTAATTTTTGGTAGTTTTTCAGACGGTTTGATTCACTAAACCCTCGATAAAACTTAATCAGTACAGTAGGTAGTTATTGCACGTTTCTATATTTACAACGTTGACCAACTTAATCAGTGTTGCCAGATTGCTTTTAGACTGTAATTTTTCTGACAGTTTAGCCTTTTCGGAAAAGATTTTGCTGTCTTTAGACTTCAAAGCGCATTTTGTACTAAAAAGTTTTTGTGCTAAAAAAAGGCTTCGATTTATAATGAGCATTCGGCAGTACAGTAGGTTATTGTACTGTTTCTATGTTTACAGCGTTGACCAACTTAATCAGTGCTGCCAGACTGCTTTTAGACTGTAATTTTTGGTAGTTTTTCAGACGGTTTGATTCACTAAAACCCTCGATAAAACTTAATCGGTACAGTAGGTTATTGCACTGTTTCTATATTTACAACGTTGACCAACTTAATCAGTGTTGCCAGATTGCTTTTAGACTGTAATTTTTCTGACGGTTTAGCCTTTTTGGAAAAGATTTTACTGTCTTTAGACTTCAAAGCGCATTTTGTACTAAAAAAATATGGCTTCGATTTATAATGAGCATTGGGCAGTACAGTAGTTATTGTACTGTTTTATGTTTACAGCGTTGACCAACTTAATCAGTGTGCCAGATTTGTAATTTTTCAGACGGTTTGATTCACTAAAACCCTCGATAAAACTTAATCAGTACATTAGGTTATTGCACTGTTTCTATATTTACAACGTTGACCAACTTAATCAGTGTTGCCAGATTGCTTTTAGACTGTAATTTTTCTGACGGTTTAGCCTTTTTGGAAAAGATTTTACTGTCTTTAGACTTCAAAGCGCATTTGTACTAAAAAAAGGATCAGTGAGACATTTGCAAATCACTTAACAAACCTGCTTCTCAGAGAGAAAGTGGTTTTCTTCACCTTCGTGATTCCTTCGATTTTTCAAATGTTTCCCTTCTTTGGTTGATGCAATTTGTAAAGATTCGTGTCTATTTCGGTTCTGAGCGATCACGTGTGGAAGAAAATAGGATTCTTGTTTCTACGTTTCTATCTGAACCGTTTCCCATCTTTCCGCCCTTGACAATTGACTAATATTCTTGTCTTTTTCCAGAGGTAAACGGATTTATCCCCCTTTTGGGCCCTTTTAAGTCCCTTTAAGGGCCGTTCAAAAATCATTTTTATCTTGAAAAAAGGTTCGTTTAGGGCGACATTGAAAAATTTATAGTCTGAAGGGGGTCTCTGTAATTAGAGGCAGCCGCGGGTCTTCCACAGAAGAAAAAAAAAAACCAAAAAACGTAAAATTTCTTTGTTTAAAAAAACCTCTTTACAAGCAATTACTTTTTCTTTTAACACCACGCCTAAGGTCACATCTGCACCCACGACCCGCATCACTTTTTAAAATGCAACAGGCACAAATTGAACTAAAAATAAAGAGTCCCCTTTAAGTAACGAGAAAAAAGGGGGATGATTTGAGGGGTTGTTTCAGTTGTCTGTTTGGTGCCGAACGTGAAAGGTCTCTTTTTTTTATTTTAAGTGCAGGTAAAATGTAAATACAGGTAGCTCTTGTTCTAATTTTTAACTTCCTTAAAGAATTACGTGGGTTTTTGGGGAAGGGTCTTCCAAACCCCGGAAGGTCAAATCGAATATTGATCTTTACCGATCTCAAGTTTGTCTGTGGTGCCGGCCGGCCGTAGCATTTTTCCGGAACACTTTACGGCCACAGTTTTGAACCGATTTTCACCAAATCTTCACCAATGACTCCTTATATTTTTTACGAATTTTTGGTGTAAAAATTGCCATTTTTAATTATTTTTTTTTAGTAGGGAGAAATTTATACTTCTACCCATTACGAGAGGCACATCCCTAGGCCAAAGAGCCCATTATTTCTACCTCGACACTTAAAAAAATTATCGAAAAAAAAGAACTTAAAAATTTTTCAGAAAAAAAAGCACAAATTTAAAAAGAAAACCCGGAAAATTTTTCGAAAAAAAAAACTCGGAAAATTAAAAAAAACTTAGAAATTTTTGACAAAAAAATTAGAAAATTTTTCTGAAAAAAAAAAAAACTTCCCCTCCGTTATACTTCCTCTCCCATATACTTCTCCCTTCGTTGTACGTCCCCTCCGTTATACTTCCCCCTCCTATATTGTTACTTCTCTTTAAGGAAGTTTTCGTTGGAAGCTTTTCAAACCAGTACTTTAAAAACAAAAATAGGGCGGTTTTGTGGACCTTTTTATTCCGATTTTTAAATTTTTAGCCCAAGGAGTCAATGATATCTCTGTTATTTTAGTTGGCACACAGAACCTCATCTTACCGAGAAAACGAGTTTGTAAATTAAAAGTACGGAGAGTAGGAGTTAAGGAGAATCAAGTGACAACTCATTTCTATTTTTAATGTTCGCCCTTCAATTACGGGGGTGTCATCTCACTCCCTAGAATCATCAAGTAATTTTTCAACATCCTGAGACTTCCGCTGTAAAAATTTATAACAACTTCCACTCTTGTTAAAAATTGTTTATTAAAAGTTTGACGTTCGATGGGTTGAAAACAGGAAAAGTTCGAAAGTTGCTAAAATTACAATCTGGCCATATCTTCAAGGACGTGTTTATTTTAAGATTTTGGCTCTCGTTTTTTTTCTGGCAATTTCAAGTCCACATTTTGAGGTAAAATCTTTTTAATTTCCGCCGGAACTACGCCCTCTCGAGTCCGGCCGAGCGTGCAGATTGTCTGAAAAGTTTTTTGGTGAAAAAGAAGAAGGTGAAAAGATGTCCTTTAATGGAGCGGAAAATGACCTAATTGTTTTTTTAAGGTTTCGGAAGATCAAAAATAACTCTTCCTGTTTGCCCTAAAACAACAACAAAGAGCCTTTCCCATTAATTCTCAGGGCTAAACTTCCTTGAGAATTGCCATGTCGGATGGGAGCCATTATATTAAAGAAAATGTTGTCTAGGGTCAGTATCTAATCAGTTTGATTCGTAGGGGAAGCTGATTCATAGTCGGAAGGGTCCCCAAAAGTCCTCGGCACCTGTTACAAAACGTCGAGTAAACACAAAATTCTTTTCATATAAACAATTTTTTAAAAAGGGATGTAAACAATTTGTTCCCAAAGGGCCGTCGAGGATGACTAATGTGGCTTCTGAAGAGGGAGGGAGAACAAGAAAAAAGGAGTGGCTTATTAAAAGAAACAAGGGTTCTACCCTTAAAACGAAAAATCTAAAATTCAAATACGACATAAGAAACACCTAATGATACAAAAACTGTAGAGTCAAAGGTTATAAATTTTATTCCCTAAATCCAATTTAGGTTCGTCACGATAGCCTCTGCTCACCCGGCCATCTTTTTCTAAACCCATTTTTTCCAGCTGAGAGAACACAAAATTCGAGTCAGGTAAAAAGGCTTAACCCTATGAAAGTCAATGTGAGCATCCAGGAGACGATATTAACATTATCCTGAAGGGATAACGGCTTTTATTGGGCCTGGAAATCAAATATTTACCGAAAGGGGGTTACAGGCCGCTGACTAATTCTGGACTGGAGATCAAACATGATATGAAATCCTTTGGCTTTTGGTTCTGGTATAGAAATATAAGACTAAAAGTAAACATAATGATAAGATAGGAAAGAAATAGGCCTGTCAAATCTTCGTTTTCATTTGGCAATTGCGCCTAGCGCAAGAGTTCGAAGATGGCCGTTCTTTTGTAGCAAGGGTGAAGAAGCTGCACTCTCGGTTCCCTCTCCTGGCCTTCAAATAAACTAGTCCCTGACAAATCTCCCCATTTTCATTTGCGCCAAGTGCTTCTAGAGTCCGAAGATGGCCGTTCTTTTGTAGCAAGAGTGAAGAAGCTGCAGTACTCTCGGTTCCCTCTTCTGGCCTTCAAATATGTCCCTGGCAAATCTCCCCATTTTCATTTGCGCCAAGCGCTTCTAGAGTCCGAAGATGGCCGTTCTTTTGTAGCAAGAGTGAAGAAGGTACAGTACTCTCGGTTCCCTCTTCTGGCCTTCAAATATGTCCCTGGCAAATCTCCCCATTTTCATTTGCGCCAAGCGCTTCTAGAGTCCGAAGATGGCGGTTCTTTTGTAGCAAGAGTGAAGAAGCTGCACTCTCGGTTCCCTCTTCTGGCCTTCAAATAAACTAGTCCCTGACAAATCTCCCCATTTTCATTTGCGCCAAGCGCTTCTAGAGTCTGAAGTCTGAAGATGGCCGTTCTTTTGTAGCAAGAGTGAAGAAGCTGCAGTACTCTTGGTTCCCTCTTCTGGCCTTCAAACAAACTAGTCCCTGCCAAATCTCCCCTTTTTCATTTGCGCCAAGCGCTTCTAGAGTCCGAAGATGGCTGTTCTTTTGTAGCAAGAGTGAAGAAGCTGCACTCTCGGTTCCCTCTTCTGGCCTTCAAATAAACTAGTCCCTGACAAATCTCCCCATTTTCATTTGCGCCAAGCGCTTCTAGAGTCCGAAGATGGCCGTTCTTTTGTAGCAAGAGTGAAGAAGCTGCAGTACTCTCGGTTCTCTCTTCTGGCCTTTAAATTAACTAGTCCCGGACAAATCTCCCCATTTTCATTTGCGCCAAGCGCTTCTAGAGTCCGAAGATGGCCGTTCTTTTGTAGCAAGAGTGAAGATGCTGCTGTACTCTCGGTTCCCTCTTCTGCCCTTCAAATAAACTAGACAAATCTTCCCATTTTCATTTCCGCCAAGCGCTTTTACGGTCCGTTCTTTTGCAAGAACTGAAGCGTACGATCAGATAAAGTCCTCAGCATATACAACAATGTTGATTCACCTGTTTTGATTAGTTCTTTTCATCGGATGAAGGGAGAGATAAATTTTTGAGGATGATAGAGTGTGAGGTGGGTTCACAATAATCTTTCTACCCCCCGGGAGAAAAGAAAGGGGATTATAATTGAATTAAACCCGTCAAACATGATATTACGTTTTTACCCTACAGAGAACCTTTAGGTCTTTCGCTGGAGGGGGCGTATATGTAGAAGACGCCTCAAAGAAAGTTTATAAACTCAAAGATTTCCGCTTCACATAATTAATTAAGGCGTGGTTTGTCCCGTGTAGGAAGGTTTTTTTTCACAGAGGTTGCTCACAGACAATGAAATCCAAAGAGGCCCTCCGGGGTCTTCTATTGTTTCTCTTCATCCCATTATTTTCTTCCCTTTTGACCGGAAGTTTTCACATTTCGGAGCATATGTCGTCTGTCAAGACGGTTTTGTTCGATTTCAAGATAATGTGAACATCACGTACCTGTCTTCGCATTAATTTTTCGGCTCTGACAAACCCCCAAAAGCGAGGAGTTTATTTATCAAGCAGGTCACGTATCGCCTTTTAAAATAGTCGGTTCAATATAAGGGAAAACTTAAGAGGGTATCGAGATAACCTCTATTTCCCATTTGGCACGCCCCCACGATAATCTAGGATTTTTGATTAGGGGGAGTTCACGGCTTTTCTTCGATTCAGTTTGAGAGAGAATTTTGTAGGGGTAAAAAAAGAGGTTTTGATAAACAATGGGAGCCTATTCAAGTTCAAAGCGGCGTCCCTGACGTCAAAATGACATTTATGACCTCAATGTCGACCTAGTTAGAAGACTTTTCAACGTTATTGATTATTGTAGGATAACATCTTTTCTTTTTTGTTTTCAGAATACGTACAGAAACGCGGAGAAGTTACTTTCAGCGGCTGAAGAACTCGCTCAGACGGGCGAATGTAACGCGCAAGAGATCTATTCTGTGGCGCAGGAGCTCGAAGGTCACGTAACGTCGTTCGCGGGACGCGTAGACCAAAGGAGGCGGAGGTTGGACCTCGCCGTCCTCTTCTACACGCACGAGAAAGAGGTTAGTTCGGATATAAGTCAAATAAATTACGTTGCCTTTATAATTCGGAACACGGCTTCTCCCAACCCCGGATACGCGAAGATATCACGCACCCGGGAAACGGTCTTATTTGACATCATCAACACGCGAGGAACTCGTCACGGATCGGGTCAAGAATGCTTTCCTAAACCACATCAAACAACCCTTAAATTTCTACTCTCCACTGTCCATTACCATCTTTCTTCCGCCTTTGTAAACTTTTATTCGCGAAAAAAATGCCACCCTTCGCTTTCCCAGATTCTCCACACTTCTCGCGGACAAGTGCACCGTGACCGACTTGGAATTCGCTTTTGTGTAACTCGACAAAAAATTGTAAATTGCTAATTCAATTAGATCGCTTAACATGTCACTGATACGCTTTCGGAATCTTGACGCAACCGTCGTGAAAGTTATCAGAAGCGTTCTGTTTCCGACTGATGGGTCAATAAGAACGCTGGTAAAAGGCAAGCGTCGATATCTTCTCTTGTGGTGGACACTTGAAAGAGTGTAAAAGTTGAGGGAACCATGAGAATGATGGCCAGAAACAAAATTATTTTGAAAGCCTAATTCATCCTTGAGCCCTTCATCTCGCTTCATATCCTCCCTCCAAGCTTTTCCCCGGACAGAGGCCATTGGCTTTTCCACCCCTTTTATTTGCCAAAGTTGTTGAACTTTATAAAAAAACGGGCTTGAAATACGTCCTAATATTTAGCATTCTGCACGCGATGAATAGAAAACAGGTCGGAATACAAAAAACTGGATGATAAAAGTGCATTCTTTTGCTCTCTGAGTGAAAGAACTCGGAGTTGGCAGATGATTCAAAAATTAAAAGCACATGTAAACACTTTATTTGATGTAAAAATGAGAAACCGTTCAGACACAGCAGTGCCGTCTTTGACGAACGCGACGGAGGAGGAAGCCGAACCACCGGGCGTTTTATTCCACGTCGCCTTGATTACAAACGCCGTCATCGTCATTTCGACCGTTTCTACCATATCATTCACCGAGCAGATAGTCCTTCCTCAATTTTTTCCCGATTTTGAGTTCATGCCGATACACCTTCTTCAGATGAGCGGCGCCTGGACGTTCGGATTCATCCTTTTTTTGATCTCCGACTCCGTTTTTCGAAAACACCATCGAATTCGTCGGCCATCTTATTTCTTGTAACATCCGTCGCGTTTTTGATCTGCCACATTGTCTTTGAAAACGATCATCTTCTCTTGGCGAGTGCCTTTTGCCTCTATGCCGTCAATTACGCATTTTTGCCATCTTCGATCTCCTTCTTTTTAGAGCAAATCAAGTACCGACTTGACGCGAACATGGAAAGGACATTATTTTTGACTTTTTGGTGCGTAATGGGAGCTTTTCTCGTTTATATTTTAGGTGCGCAGATCTTAAAAAGTCATTTTGGTAATAAACGATGGCTTATTTTTACATCGTGTGGCATTGCGCTTTCTCTTTTGTAAGGACGACGATTTTATTTTTCATATCGAACAAACTTTTCTCACCTCGGGTTCATGCAGGCCGATTTTCACCGTCATTTTAATCACCTTCGGGAAGATACGCCGTTGCTGCAGCCGAACGGAGAAGTACGAAGGAGACCTCCATTACTTCCAAAAGGTCAGTTTCACGGATTGGGCTTTTTTCTGCGTCGAAAGATTCTGGTCCGTGATGCTCATCGGCCTCTTCTTCGTACCTTTCGGCTTCATGTATATCATCATCGAGTTCATAACGACCAGTCAGGCGATCAATTTGGTCAAAAGCAAATGGATTTATATAGAAAACTTCCCTGCTCTATATTCCATAACGAGTGTCATCATTTTACCCATTTATTTCTTGCTTTTGGTCCCACTTTGCAATAAAAAGAGAATTTTAAGAAGCGACCTTCAGCAAATCGGATTTGCAGAAATCCTTCTCTGTTTTTCCATTTTATGCTGTGCTATACTTCACACAAAAATCGAGTTAACTGCGGCGGCAATACCTAGAGAAAATTTCGGACAAGTGAGGCTTTTCAATATGCTCAATTCGACTACGGAAATCAAATCGCCATCTTTCTCATCGCTAGATTCCACGTTGGAGGCATACGGTATGAGGACGTACTCAAGGATAAAACCTACAAGGAAACAATTTTTTGAACATGAAGTCCAAATTCACAACAAAGTCTCAATATTCATGAAAAGACTTCATTTTTTGGATCGACCGGAAAATCCTTGGTTTTCGTCGTCGACGGCGGAGGAATGAGGATGCTCGGCTTCGAAAACATAACGGCAACTTTTCATAACAGATCCAGAGGTGAAAAGCCCATCATTTATTTGTACTCTTCGAAAAACGCAACGTTGAATTTTAAAGCTGACCAACGAGAATATAACGTCGATGTACACGAAAATGAAGATTCTTTAAATTCGCTGAACGTCACCGCTGGGAATATACGATATCGAATTCTTCGGGGAAAGTCTTATTTACGTACGACTTCGGGGATGATAGCGTATACGCAGTCTTGCTTTTCGACCCGGAATCACCTGGAGGAATGAGGATACACTCCTTGATTCTTCCCAGAGTCTTCAGATTCCTCTGGATCCTTCCAACAGTTATATTCTACTCGCTTTCCCGCATGATACAGATCATCTACGGTATGAGATTTTGCGCTTACCAATGTCCTCCGCAGCTTCAAACATATTCGATTGGTCTCATCTGCTTTTTGGAACGTACGACCGACCTTCTCTACGGTCTAGCCGGATTCGAACTTTTCTCTTCGACGACTCTTTGTACATCTACATCATTTTATCCATACACATCATGTTCGTCTCCCTCTTCATTTACATCGCCGTCAAATGTGATACATACATTTTTACATCTTATGAAAAAATATAACATATGTCAAACCTTTTTGAAATAAACTAGGGATTGCGGTGTCCCAAGCGACCGTCATTCCTGCGGGCTTATAAAATCTTCCCAGGTTTTCTAATCCTTTATAAACAAGATTTATCCGGTGGGAAACTATATTCTGCTTTAATTAAAACCAGCGTTTACGACGAAATAAATTACACTTTTAGGCAATCGTTTTAAATTATCGAAAAGTTCATGCGGTGGGGCAATTACGTTTTCCCCTCTTCAAATTCAAATCCGAAAAAATCCTAATGAATCGAAGGGGAGAAAATTGTCACGTTCGACGAATTAAAAAATGCGCTGGATGGAAAAGACGCTTTTTGTTCAATTTTTTTTCTTGAAGGGGGAAGAATTTCTCTCCCTCGAAAAGCTACTTTTGTTGAGGATGATTCAATAGAAAACAAACTATATGGGTTTTTTCGTCCAAAAACCGAAGAAAACGCCTGGATATTTAAAAAGAAGGGGGTTGACAAAAACAGCAGAACGCTAAGGAAGTTTTTGTCGGGGTTTCCCATTTTTTCCATTTTCCGCGCCCCTTTTAACGAATTTTTGAAGTTTTTTTTTTTTTTTTTTTTTTTTTTTTTTTTTTTTTTTTTTTTTTTTTTTTTTTTTTTTTTTTTTTTTTTTTTTTTTTTTTTTTTTTTTTTTTTTTTTTTTTTTTTTTTTTTTCGACGCTGAAACCATTTTTCCCAAGATTTCGGACGATTCACTCGCTCTTTTGGCCGAAAAATTACAACTTTGTCAAGTTTTTAACTTCCTTAAAGAAGTTATTGTAAATTTAGGGTTGTTGCGATACCGGAATATCGATATTTTTCTTCCGATAATTGCGATATTTGTACCGATATTTTCCTTCCGATATTCATTCCGGTTCATCCGATATTTTCCTTCCGATATATCGGTTCATCCGATATTTGCCTTCCGATATATCGGTTCATCCGATATTTTCCTTCCGATATATCGGTTCATCCGATATTTTCCTTCCGATATATCGATTCATCCGATATTTTCCTTCCGATTATCGGTTCATCCGATATTTTCCTTCCGATATATCGGTTCATCCGATATTTTCCTTCCGATATATCGGTTCATCCGATATATTTTCCTTCCGATATATCGGTTCACCATATTTTCGATATTTCCTTCCGATATATCGGTTCACCCGATATTTTCCTTCCGATATATCGGTTCACGACCTTCGATA
>JACGAQ010001551.1:0-57266 GCA_014119065.1 Orius insidiosus
TAAATCATTTCCCCGCTTCTTACAGTAACATTTATCAGTAATCAAGGAAAACTTTCTCAAGAATTAAAATATGTTTCGATATCGGAGTTAAATTTCTTTTAATTGCCTATAACGAAGGGACAATAGCGTTTGCTTTCACCGCAACCGGACATTGATAAATCTTATTATTTGGTAAGGGATTTTAACGAAACAAGGACGCTCCCATCGGGAACCTCACTAATTAGTTATTTAAAAATGACGAAACTATCAACATTTAAGAAATATAAATTATAAAAAGAAAGTAATTCACTTTAAAAAGGCTTGTAGAATGTGAATGTCTATTTAGGGCGAGGTAAACTTGGAATTCGTCTCGTGGAAGAGATTCTGAAGAAACGTTATCTCGGATGCGGTATGCTTCTTTTATGAAAATGAAAGTTGAATCCTTTTTAAGTTACGGAGGACAATGAAATTTTCATACAGTTATGGCACATAAATTATGCACAATTTTATGTCAAAACACTCTTGGAAACATGACAGCCGACCACCAAGAAATTCGTCAAAAACCATTGGCATCATTGATATTTAAACCGTCAGCGATTTTCCATAAAAGGGATTTCTGGGATTTTACGGGTTTTAGAGACCCCGAAACGCTGAAAAATATAGCTACTTTGTTTTTTTCGGCTTTTTCTCTGCCATCTTGTGGCCTTGAAGATGTTTCTATGAGTATCTCACGGATCATTGTTTATAGAAAAGGTTCACGAGTTTCTCTTAATTCCCAGTAAAAGGTGATTAGTGCGTTATAATTAAAAAGATTGGCTTACAAAAATAATACAGGTCAGGAAAAAAGCTTTCTTTTTTTTATCTTACATACTCCTGCTGTCTTGTCCAATAAAATTGACAAAGAGCAAAGGTAAAACGTTATAACGGTGAAAGTGCAAGATTTTTATTTTTTCTTAATTTCAAATTTAATTTACACCAAAAAGATTTCGATTTTTTATTTTTTATTTACTTTCGGGTCTCTTTGGATTATGCAATTTTATTTGATTTGAGAATTTCTCGGCGAAGTACTGCGGGAGATGACGCGTACACTTGTGTGTTGAAACGTGTCGAGAATCGTGAGAGTGAAGATGAGCGTTTAAGTACTTTCACTATCACTAACCTTCTAACCTAGTGCACGACTTATTCGGTGCTTCTGCTCCCCATTTGCCTACTAGAATAGAATACGTAATATTTTCATCCGTAATCTTTTTACGAACGTTCTCATTGTATTTCTATAGAGGTTTTTTACTACTATTTTTTACATAAAATACGAGTATAAAAAACCACATCCCACTTCTGATATCGTAATACAAGCTAGTTTCTAGATGACTTTATTTATTTTTTTCGCAGAATTTTTATATTTACTAATTGAGAGAACTGGGTTGGATTTGTTATGTCCTCATGTGGTTGCTTTTTAATTAGAAGCCTCCGAACTAATAATTAGTAAACTCCTACCCGCCAGACTCGATAATTGCAACACGCCCAGTTATTGTTTTTTTTTTCTTTTAAGTTTTGTTTGACGAGTGCACTTTGTAAACGGGATCCAGTTCTAACCGATAATTAAAAATTCTGCAATTACTTGCAAAAAAAAATATGAAAAAATTAAATGAGGGCGAAAACTAGATGGTAGATTACACACCAAGAGTAAATGGAAATTTGCGCACCTGGGCACAGTTTGAGAAGAATTACCCGAGAAGGTGTAAGTGATAAGAATGATAAGATTTTAATTACCCCTCCCCTTGGACGAAAATTGGAACGATATTTCCGATATATCGTGCGGTCCAACCCAGACGGTATGGATGTTATCACTTATCAGTTTATCACTGATAAGTTATAACTTATCCGTGTGTTGCCCATTTTTCTTTCGGATAAATACCGTAAAAATATCGAGATATATCGGAAATATCTGTAGGGAAATATCGGAAGAACCGATATATCGGAATATCTAGGGAAATATCGGAAGAACCGATATATCGGAAGGGAATATTGGATGAACCGATATATCGGAAGGGAAATATCGGATGAACCGATATATCGGAAGGGAAATATCGGATGAACCGATATATCGGAAGGGAAATATCGGATGAAACCGATATATCGGAAGGGAAATATCGGATGAACCGATATATCGGAAGGGAATATCGGATGAACCGATATCGGAAGGGAAATATCGGATGAACCGTATATCTATCGGATGAACCGATATATCTATCGGATGAAACGATATATCGGAAGGGAAATATCGGATGAACCGATATATAAGGGAAATATCGGATGAACCGATATCGGAAGGGAAATATCGGATGAACCGATATCGGAAGGGAAATATCGGATGAACCGATATCGGAAGGGAAATATCGGATGAACCGATATATCGGAAGGGAAATATCGGATGAACCGATATATCGGAAGGGAAATATCGGTACAAATATCGCAAATATTGGAAGGAAAATATCGACATTCCGATATATCGGAAGTATCGCAACAATCTTAGTCTCCAGACTCCAAAAAATACATAAAGACGATAATTATACGCCAAAAAGTGGTCTCCAGATGACAAAAACGCTAAAACATGTTCTCTAGACTCGAATTCTTAAAAGTATCTTCAGACGAAGCTAAAAAACTACTTTTTTAGCGGTCCACGTTTTAAAAATTAAGCCTTTCACAAAATGTCGTTGATAATTTTCGTAAAAATACAAACTTTTTGGTTTTTTTAGCGTAAAAAATTAATCACTCATGTAATCCCAAAGTATTAAATAACTATTATGCATTAAAGAAGAGAAAAAAAATTAATTCTTAAATAATCACCCACATTATTTGAAGTGATGAAATTATGCAAGTTTGTATCATTTTTGATGAAAATAAACGAAAAGTAACATCAATTAGATATTTTACTATTATTTATTACATAAACGTTTAAGTCATGATGAAAGTAAAAACATAAGCTGTCATTATTGGGCGTTCATGAATCTGGAAGTCGTAAAATTATTGAAATTGGATAAAGAAGATCCTTAGATAAGTACACGATTTTTGAAGATTGTTTGATTATCATTAATGTCTTATTTTCTCCCATAAAATGTTTTGAGGGTTCGTTAAAAAAATTATTTCGTAACTAAGTTTATGGGCGATATAAGGGAATTCTTTCTTTTTGGTTAATAAGGTAGCGACGATTTAATGACAGCCCGATTTTGGAATAATACGCTTTTTTTTTACGACATAATGAACCCCCAATGTGGGAAAAAGAGAAAACCGATTTTATCTTCAGTGTCTTCTTCGATTTTTAAAATAACCGGTTTTTTGAATAAAAATATAAAATTATGACATCAACCTTGTATCTGGATAAACAGAAAATTCGTGACAAAACGTACTTAAATTTTTTAAATCAATAAATAGAAGATACCCAATAATTATTGTCAGGACCTCCATAAATTACGTTTTCCTAATATTTTAAAGTCCATATTGTTTTTTTTCCCCAACTAAAATTTTAATTAATAATTTTAGTATCAATTAGAAAAGTGTGCCAAAATATTACTGTTTTCGTAATATTTAAATGGGACTAAACTGTTTTTAATATTAATAATTAAGAATATTTAGTACAGGGCAATAGTCTAAAAATGATGTAAGAATTACGGGCCGACAATTTATTCGCATATTTAATAAATTACAAGGTCCCAGACAGAAGACACGTTTTCGTTTTAACTGGATCAGGAGTTATTGTGATACCCTCAGGGGAAGGTCTTCGGGACCCAGTTGCCAGATGCCCTAATTTGGGGGATTTTAGGCCTTCGGGGGGTTTTTTGGGGGAGAAGTAGACTTCCTACACTATTACATTGCAAAGTCTATTTAAAACCTTTATTAATAAAAGAAAACCTATCGCAATAATTTTTCTTTACATTATACTTACAAAAAAAAATTAGGGGGAATAGTTGGAAATCTGGGGGAAAATAAAACCCTTTTAGGGGGAAACCAATGAAGTCGTCTGGCAACACTGTCGGACCCCGTTGAGGAAAATTGATTACTTTAATAATCAGGTTGTCAGTGGCGCCGGCCGTCCGTTCTCGGACTTGAGGGATTAATGGAGGGCATTACAATATCTATAGTGGGTTGGAATATAATAACCACCACACTTTTCGATTTTTCTTTTCTTTTTTTGTGTTTCTTTTCTTTTCTTCGTTTCTTAAATAATACAAATAAAATGAAGTTTTTTTTTTTCTTACGTAAATGCTATTTCCTAAACAATTATAAGTGAGCAACCCATTTTTTTTAATCTCGTACGATCTTTAAGAAACAAGGAACAAAAGCGAAAAGTAATTGTTTCCCGTTTATCTCCTCCTTTATTTTCAAATTCTCATAAAATAAAAAAATTCCAGTCTCACACGGCGAAATAAGTTGCCAAATTCCGGCAAAAGAAGCCCGAAAAAAAAAAAATCATTTTGCCCATATTCACTCTCGGATACCGGCTATGCAAATGAGGTTAGAATAAAAAAACAACAAACCGATCATTAATATTGTAATAAGCGGAAAATAAAAGATCAATCTCGTTTTCCCAAAGAAAAAGTTGTCATATTAAATCATAAAATTTTAATAACTAAATACCAGGAGACCAATTCATAAATATTTCTTTAATTATAAAAATATGGAAATCTTTATTGATTTTCGTCCTACGGAACTAATAAATTGGTAAGGAAATCTAACGGTTATTATGAAATTAAACATTTGGGAGGGTAAAAATTGATTTTTTTTTTCTTTTCTTTCTCACCGAATATGATTAGCGAGAGAGATCAGACATTGTTTGGAGATTCCACGATTTTCGTCAATATTTTTAAAACAATGATGGATATTCTCATAATTCTTTTTTAAGCAAATGTGCTTTCTTGAGAGAGAAAAAAATAACGAAGACCTGTAATTTTAACGCGTTCATAAGTAAAAGTTATTTGATGAAAAGATACTCAAACCACCTGATTTCCCCCAGATACTGAAGTACGCACTGCCATAGCTGTGGTTCCATCGACATTTGACCTTTTCCTCTTTTCGTCGATACAAAAGAGGAATTTTTGAAAAGAGAAAAAAATTGCGTTATGAAAATTATAATGACGACAGGTGGGCCTCCTTATCTAAAGAAGAATAATAGACGATGTTTGTCTGTTACGCCTTCCGACAATGACTTTATGAAATTCCATTTTCTAATGTCCTTGTTTGCTTTCGCTTGGAAATTCAATAAAGGAAAAAAAAGACGAAAATTGTTTTTTTCCTTTGAATAAAACCGTGAAAAACCGAACTACCCATTCTCGTATACTATTCCGTCTATAAAACGGATCAACGAACCCACCCCCTGGGCAGCTTTCACTCTCAAAATGCCGTCGGCCCGTTTTTTTTTCTTTTTGATTAGGCTAAAAAAGGATTCTTGAAAGCCTAATGGGTGAAGGCAATATGCCTTTTTCGGGAGCGATGTAGTAATATTATATTTTACGTGACAGGAAGATCTGAAAATCCGCTGATATTTTTCTATTGTTGCCCCTTTCCTGCGATATTTTATCGAAATCAATTCCGCCTTATAAAAAGCCTATTTTTAGCCTTTAGAAATGTCATTATATAAAATAAAAGAACACGTAAAAAATTGATATCGGGTTTTCTGAACTAGTTTTGTGGGTCAACAAGTTCTCGATGATTTTAGTGTTGTCATAGAGGTATTCATGGCTTTTTATGCCTATTTTTCTAGGTGTTAATGGATTTTTTATTCTTTGTTCCTTCCAAGGAGGGCTCGAAATTCCCAGACGTCCAAGACTGAAAAACTCCGTGGGTTGAGAATCTAGGACTCTAACACCAGAATCCCAAAATCCTGAGCAGTCAAGGATTTGAACTGAGGATGACCGTGGGTTTTTAGGAGTATTGGTTGTAGACGACGTGAAAATAAGTATAGCAGAAAATAAAATAATCGTGACTCATATTTGAAAGAGGGCGATAAATCAAACCGTGATTAATTTATTATTAAGATTTCGGAAGTTGATCGTTTGCCAGAATTCGGTTACGAAACGTGAAGATGAAGGAGAGAGAAAGAAAAAAAAAAAATTGAACGAACTTGTTGATAAATTTTTATCGCCGATCCGGAATGGGGTGTCGGGCGAAAAATGATAAGGGCGCGAGCCAATTTTTTTTAAATCCTCAAAACGTGAAACGTTTCCGATTAAAAGTTGTCCCCCATCGAATGTGATGCAATCAATTTTTTTTCATCCACGCCGGCTTTTTTTTTCCAACGAAAAATGAGCCTCATGGTCTTAAGAAACTCCGCGACAAGGGAAAAAAAGAGGCTTTCGCCATATTTCCTTGGTAAGATTCCCAGAGGGAAATTATTCTAAAGGACAATGTGAGACAAATGCGTTGATCACTAACCCACGGATCCTTCCTCCCTTTTTAGTAGAGAATCTCAGTGATAAAATAACGTAAGATACTGGTCTTCGCGTTGGTTGGGAATGTGAAGCAAGGTCGTTTTAAATGTTAAGGTCGTTTTAAATGCTAACAAGTATATACTGAAAGGTGATTTGCTATAATGAATCTAAGCTTTCCTAAGTTTCTGTTTATTCCGACTATTATAAACTAGTTCCGCCTAGGGTGAAAAAAAAGAGAGAAGAGAAAAAATCGGCCGAAACTATTTAATAATCGTTTAGACTTCCTTATGAATTCGGGACCTGCTCTCATTTTTTTCTTTCATTAAAGGCGCCCGATATTTCGCCCCCAGGGGGTCAAAGTGAAAATGATAATCGGGCAGATTTTGAATCTATTTCATTTTTAAAAATAGAGCAAAAATGTCGCCAAATTGTTCGACGAGGCGGCTTTCTGCTTAATTAATTTATTAAATTAGGACAATGGAGATTTTGCGATATCGGTCTGGCGGGCAAATAGGACGCCATGTATAAAATGCTCATTTTCTTCCTGGATTATTAGAAAGCATGACATCATACACATCGTTAGCTTAGATGCATTGAATTTGCAGTGAAGTTATAATGCACGATGAATTCCAATAGAATACCTAACTTCCGACATAATGGATTTACTTTTTGATGATTATGATGGCAGTGGATTTAAAGGCGAAACGCCATTGTATCCTTCGATTTGGAATGTTTAAAAACGTTTAGTGACATCTTCCTTACAAAAACAAACTTCGAGGTTGACCGGTATTTCAGGTAGCAAGAATAAAAGGGGAAAAAAATATCGGCCCCAAAAGATACAGATTCGGAAATGTCATGGCCGAAGATGAGCATTGAGAAATCTTCCCTCGGTTTTAATGAACATTAAAGGCATTCGAAAATTAAGATTTTAATAAAGCCAAACACTAGAATATTTAACACTATGAAATAGCGTCCTTGAAAAAAAAAAAGTCACAAGAATAAATCCTTAAATATCAAACAATCGACCTTTATTTAATGCAATCTTGAAAAATAATTTCTACCAACGGTTTTCTTATTAAAACAAAATAAAAGGCAGAAAAGTTTGAGACTAGACCAGGACTGCCAACTAAATCTTAAAAACATTAAGCATAAGCCAACACCGCCTCCTAAATCGTTTCACTGCTTTTGATCTTTTTTTTTTTTTTTTTTAGGGTATGTTACCATAGACAATACAAGATCACCTTGCGGCCTTTTCACATCCTGCGTGACGAGATTTTTGCTGTCGATAGTTTTTGAACGTTACCTTGTTCTACATCCCATTTGGAGAAAAAAGAAAAAGAAAAAGAAATTCCGTGTTTTAAAGCATTAAGAATTTGCAATTCGATAAGATAAAAATTTCAAGGTTGGGTAAAATTGAGGCTTCCGAATACGAAGGGCGAACTCGACAAAACAGACATCATAGAATCATAGAGAAAAGGGTTTTTTTAAAATCACCGAATCTCGAAAAGAAAAAAAAATTAAATAAAAAAGGTTGAGAGTAGAGCTTTGCCGCATATCGGTTTTACGTATTTTAAAGGGGAAAAAAGGGGAAACTCAATATAAAAATTACATGGGTGTATTCTTCAAAGGTCTAGAATCTGAAATGAAAAAAAAAATTTGTCCGATGTCGAGTTCGCCCTTCGTATTCGGAGCGCCTCAATTGTTCCAAATTGTTCTAAACCAAAAATTTACACATCAAGTTAAAGAAATATAAAAATTAATTGTTACAAATAAACACGCCATAGAAGATTATCAGTCCGTGATTATTTATTTGAAAAAATTAATTTTTTATACCATTTATCGCTTTCTAAAGTTTAATTTATGTTATTTTGAATTAAGGGCGCGTGGAAAATCGGAAATTTTTGATTTTTTATTTGAGTATTTGACAAAGAAAGTTTGGAGGTGAGATAATGAAAGAAAAGAACGAAAGTGGACCATATGCGCCGGATAATCAAAATCGATTACCATTTGAAGGCGGAGCGTTTAGCATGTGAAACCTGTTAGGAAAGTATAGCATTGTCTGGCCCACACTGATAGTTTAGGGGGCATATATTACATTCTCAAGGACTTCTCGGGAACGGAAAAAAAAAATCGCCATCTTTTTATCCCGAAGATTTTTCGTACAAAGGAAGATTCTTTACGACCTTTCAACCTTGAACCGAAACATCTCGTTATTCATATTTGATGCGCCAATAAAACGTTTTAACGACCTCTTTTTAACAACCCTGTTCTTTTAAAAAATAGTGTTAAAAAAATTAAAATTCCAGAGCATAAAAAAGTCAAGCAATCACACGTGGAAATTTCACGCCTGATCCGTTCCTGGTCTTTCATTTTTTTTACTACTTTTGTTACGTGGTCGTTTAAACTGTGAAATATTATATTTTTACTCGTTTTTTCGTCTATTTTGCAACTAATGTCTTCTAGTTTTTATGTGGACTAAGAAATGAGCATTTAGGGCCTTAGAAAGTTAATATGGACAAGAAAATCCTAGAAGGTAAAAGTTAGAAAGGCCCCGCCTTTTGTTTCTCAAGTTTTAGTCTAGTAAATTATGTTTGTCATCGATTTCCTGGATTTTAGAATTAACTAAATTGACTGGTAGTTAGTGGAAAAAACCTTCTGATTATCATCCTCAAAGAAATGCTATTGTACTACCCTCCAAGTCCGGTTTTTGGGAGAGGATCTTCCAGACTGCAGGGGAAAATGGGTAATATTTACCGATCATGAGCGTGTCTGTGCTGCCGGCCGGCCGTACGTTCTCAAGAACGGACTTGATGGATTAATGGAGGGTATTACAATAACTCTTTTGGTGATTCAAATTGACAGATAGTTGGTAAAAGATCTTCATCTAACTTCGAAGCAATACCCTTTTGAGGGGTGCAAATACCCATTGGTATTCTTAGTTAATTTTAAATAAAAAAAGAAATTCTGCTTCTTCTAATCAAAATGACCCTCTTTACCCGAGAAACCCATTTCAACCAATTTTCAGAAATGTTCCTTAAATTGTTTGGCCAAAACCCTTTGAAACGAATTTTTCGGGCGTTAAATCCTGTGCACGATTTGGAAAAAAGAGGTGTGGAGAAAGGGCCCAGATGGAGGCTTCCGCCATATTGCCATTGAGCTCTCTGATACATTAAAAATTATTCTTTTTTGTCTTCATCTTCGATGCCATGGCAATCTCCGAATCTTATCGTTCCTAGGGAATACCTCAAACAACCAGCGTGGGAATCGAACCCTGCACCTTTCTACCATCAAAGGAAGTTCCGCTTATTTCCTTCGGCCAGGCCCTCCCAGATAAAAAATCCAAACAGCCAGATTTGAGCAAGTCAAAGATCTATGGAAATTTGATTTTCAAGAGTTTCTCACTCTTCATTACGTTACGCGCGGGGATTTATTATTTTGTAGGTGGCAGTGGACATTGTCGTGATATTGCAAATCTGAAAAAAGAAACTTGGCATAATGATGGTGAATGTTTCAAGGGGGAAAACTGGTTTCTACGGTTTTGGACGCCTTTTAATGATATTCTCCGAGTCCGAAGTGTCGCATGAGGATGCAAAACCATTCATTACTTTCCGTGTCACGGCATGCGCAATGTTTATCGAAAACTCGGAGGGGAAACGGACAGGATTCTAGCACGGAAGCGATTTCTAGTTATCCATATCGCATACACGAATATGATTTATATGACATTTTTTTTATATAATTGATCGAAGAGAAAGAAGTAAAAGATGAGTACTCGATGCGTTTTTGAAGGCTGTCCGCAGCCACTCCTCTCATCGGACACTTCCGGACGTTGCTTTCTTTTTTTTCGGCCTTCGAAAATTACGTAAATGGTCCGGTTCCGGACGGTTTAACTTTATTTAATAAGTTTAGTAAACAGTAAAGGTTACGGGACTCTGATTATACTCGTCAAAATCGGACTCTTCCAACCATTCCTTCTATTCAAAGAAAACCTCTACTAGAAAATGTGGAATTCTCAATCATCCGCATAGTAGAAAAAAAGTACTAGTTTGAAGAGCTTCCAACGAAAACTTCCTTAAAGAGAAGTAAAAATATAGGAGGGGGAAGTATAACGGAGGGGAAGTATAATAGAGGGGAAGTATAACGGGGGAGGTATAAAGGAGGGAAAGTATAACAGAGGGGGAAGTATAAGGAGGGGAAATATAAAGGATGGGAAGTATAACGGAGGGGGAAGTACTCGTAAAAGAAGGGAATTTTTTTTTTTTTCAAAAATTTTCCGATTTTTTGTTCAAAATTTTTTTAAGTATCAAGGTAGAAATAATGGGATTTTCGCTCAAGGGAGGTCCCTCTCGTAACGCCGGACGACAACCCCGCTTTCGTACCTCTACTACGACGTTCCTGAAGTTAAGTTACTTCAAAAACTTTCTATGTTATAATCGGTTTTTTCCCTTTAAAATCGTAAAATGCTTGGCTCAAATAAAAGTTATAGTTCCATAATAAAAGTTGACATAAAATTAAATATAGATTAAATACGAAATATTCATAAGGGATTATGTGGTCGACTGAAATACGGAAATAAAAAAGTAAAATTTATAGTCTCGAGTTTAAAGAGGGCGTCTAACTTTTATTTATATTATTTTATATGTTTTAATAATTAAACAAAAATTGATGTTTTCTAGGCGTTAGATTGGAGGATAAAAATGTCCATAAATATAATTAGCGCACGAAGCAACCTTGCGGAAAGGGTCACGTCGAGGACCTTTTGACGTTTTCGTCACGATTTTCCCGGAGACACACACGCTACCGCGCATCTTCCTCACGTCCTGCAAAATCCTTCAATTTTTTAAATGGCCGAAGGGAAATAACAATAGTAAACCGCAATATCGTTTTCGTGAGTGAGAAAATAACACACTTTTAGTCTAATGCTTCTCTATAACTGTTATTTTATTCTGACGAAATTATCGCTCAAGTATCAACACTATTTAGCGAAACGAAAGAATAGAAAAACGTCGAAAACTTTGTCATCAGCATTTCAAAATCTACCTTAGTAATTTAGCCCCCCCAATAGGCTAGGGTTTCCCTATAACTTGGCGTAACCTTGAGTCAAATTGAAGTATTCTGAAAGTACTAGTTTGAAGAGCTTCCAACGAAAACTTCCTTAAAGAGAAGTAAAAATAAAATAAAGGAGGGGAAAGTAAGTATAACGGAGCGGGAAGACTCGTATGAAGAAGGAAATTTTTTTTCAAATTTTTTTTATCAAGGTAGAAATAATGGGATTTTCGCCCAAGGGAGGTCCCTCTCATAACGGGTGGACGTATAAAATTTCCCCCTCTTTTAATTAATGTTGAAAATTGATAATTTGTTTACACCAAAAATTTTTTAAAAATATAAGGAGTATTTGGTGAGAATTTGGTGAAAATCAGAACAACGGTTCGGCCGAGGCGCAGTTTTTCAAATTTCAAACGTGCATATCTCCGCCATTTTTTCGAAATTCAAAAATCGCAGACGACAATTTCTTGTTCAACTATTCATTGTGTGAAAATTTGGTGAAAATCGGTTGAAACTGTGGCGTAAAATGTTCCGGAAAAATGCTACGGCCGCCGGCACCACAGACAAAGTTGAGATCGGTAAAGATCAATGATTTGACCCTCCGGGTCTGGAAGTCCCTTCCCCAAAAACCCGACGTGGAGGGTATCACAATAACTTCTTTAAGGAAGTTAAAATGAAAAAACATAAGAAATAGATTTTCAACAAACCAAAATGGCGACTAAAATTCACCACTAAACAGAAAACCGTCGACGCCGATTGAACGCTTACCAACGCCTGCCTTGCATGTTCAAGCTTGTCGGAAATGGGGGGGGGGTGGAAACTTTGCCAAGTTGAGATCGGTATATCCATATTCGAATTTATCACAGCGGCAGGGCGTTTCTTTTCTTCGAAATCTACCGTTTTTTCGGTTTTCATGTATTTTTTATATTAATAATAAATAATAATTCCTTAAATTATGTAGTTAACTAGTCACATGAAATAATGAAATTAAGTTTATAAAAAATGCTTATTCAGATCGTGTTTTTGATGAACAGACCATTCTAGACTCTCCCTCCCTTATCTTCTTTTTCCACACAAAATGATCATCAAAACAATATGATCGTAATTTTTCGAAGAATTTCGCTAGTGTAGGTTATATTAGGATTAAAATTTCTCAGAATTTCAACCTATGAAGATAAATTTGCTCCTTGATTATTGCGACATCTGCATCCATATTTAGTTTTTAGGCCAGTTTATTCAGGAACATTTCTTTTTCATCTTATTTTCACCAGATTTTAGCCGGTCGAAAAGGGCGCCCCACGCCGACCAAAAAATAGGTCAATTTGGAAGAAAATTATAAACCTTAAAGTGCAAAATCTGCACTCAAAACCCCTATATATCAGATATTTGGGGGCTTCCCACAGTTTTTTGACAAAGAAACCCCTTTTTTAACGGTTTGGGGGAACTTTGCCATTTTTTCGATGAAGAAAAATCCTAAACAAAACGTTTTTCATGTTCCCTTTCTGCCGAAAAAATCCCTTTTAAACAGGTTTTTGAGCTTTGACTTTTCGACTTTTTTCCTCCGTTTTTCTCCTAGAACGTCCCCAACCCCTTGGGGAAATCTCTTAAAAAACCGTTCTAAATGTAAATCTAAATCTAGTCGTTCTAAATGCTTTAATGATTATTGTAATACCCTTAAAGCTGGGCTTTTAAAAATGGGTGTCAAAAACCCTTTAAAACATAAACGACCTTTGGTCTTCTTCTAATCTATAAACCACCGTAAAAAAAGACTTTCTTGTAATTATTCGCACCGGATAGTTAACGGTTTGTTCACCTTGAAAAAACCCGACACGCACCTATTTTAAAAATAGAGACTGCAATTTTATATTGGCAGAAAAGAAAAAAAAACAACGAAAATTGCCACCCCCTCAAGGCAAGGCGTGTGACGACCTCGAAAGGTAGTTCGGTTCAGTTTACCGGTCTACCTTGATCGAGGAAAAACGGGCGAAATGCTAAATGTCATACAAAACAAATCCGCAATTTTTTTTTTCACCTTCTCGCACAAATTTTACTCATCAAAATCTGTTGTTTTTTTAAAACAGCTCATTCTCGATCCTATCCTTGGCCATCTTTATGACCGAAAAAAGAAGGACATGAGAGCTTATTAAAACTCGTATAATCAACTTATTAATGTTCATACGACTAATTTTGAAATTAATTAAACAAATAATTATTTCCGACGATAAAATAATCTTAACCTTGCGGATGAAGACTCATGAGTCGTGACTGAAGACTTTTTGAATTTCCAATTTTCATTGTAAAAAAGTGTGAATATTATGAAATGTTTTGTTACTTCCGAGTTTTACCATGTTTGGATATCGGAGCTGCTCTAATTTTACGTAAGGCCCTTCAAGAAGGAGGTTTAGCCATAAAGAACGGAAGGCTTATGCAATTAGATCAAGTCCGCTAATGATGTGTCGTATGGGCGGACGTTAGAAAGTGACAATTGTATCGCCCTGGGGGAAAAAATTCGAGAACTTTTTTTTAGGGCTATTAATCCAGTTTGCCCAGTCTAGCATAGCAAACTTTTTTTCAATAAATTTGAAATAAAGATAAAAAATTTTTTTTAAATAATTTGCTAGGCATACCTTGAGGATCGGGATTGTGGGGGTCCTTTTGAGGATGTGGTGTTCTTCGGCGGGGACGCGAATGCACTCGCAGTAAGACATGCGAGTAGTAGAAGCCTCATTTTGATCAAATCGCCAAGGCGGTTCCACTCTTCCACAAGTCACTAAGAACACTAAAGACCAAAGGCGTCCGAGGGTTTTTGCCGCTCACTTTCACTTCTCGACCCACCCCACTACCAGAGCGCCCGCGACGCCGCCGACACCCTTCCACCTTTTTTTTCCACCCTTAATAAATTGAGTTAGGAAAAATAAACACCTTTGATATTTCAATCAATCGTTTTAAGCCAATTAAAATGGGAATCAAATGGTTTCGTCATAATGTCCATTCGGCATAAACTATCTAGATGTGGTACACAACATATGATTTATCATCAGAGTCAAATACATCACACACACAACATCTTAATCATTCACTCTAAATTATTGGTGATGACTGATGAACCATCCCACATATTCTTTTTATCCAATTTTATTCCTAAAAGTCTTTTGGTTGAGATTATACTTAATCGATTTTTCGAGGAAAAAAATGGAACGAATTTTTTTAGTCGTTTTTCATTCTTTTTCTCGTATTCGTTTTCTGTTTGCTTCCGCCATTCTTCTGCTTAGTTCCGCTTTACTTCTGATCGGCGTTCGACTCCCTTTTCTCCTCGCTTCGGCCAGAGACAAGGATTGTCTTTCCTGCGGGATGTCATCCGCGAAGTCGGTACTGCTCCTCAAATTTTTGCTCACTCTTTTCTGCAGCGGGGCCTGCTTCCGTTCCGGATAAAGGAGTTGAGTTGAATGTCTCGGATTTCTTCTTTTTTCAATAGAGACATCGATGTCTTCAGAACCGCGATAGGAGGCTCCGGTCGATCCACGTGCCGCTGTTGAACCACGTGTCCGACCACCTTTCGAACCACGCGGCGAATGTTGCGATTGCGATGTCGTCGTCGTACTTTTCGAAGATTCTGGCTCGTTTTTTTTATCGAGCTTCACATTCACCGGGATCTTTGGAAGTCCGTAGGTCCTTCTTCCGAAAGGCCTTCCGTTTCTATCGTAGCCAAAAGGGATTCCGCATTCGTCGTAACCGAACGGCAAACCTAATTGGTCATATCCGTACGTCCTTCCGCACGCGTCGACCCCGTAGGGCCTCCCGAAAGGATCCCATTCTATCGACGGAACTTCTTTCCCATGAAAATTCCAATATTTCTCATAAAAATCCAAAATCTGCCCCAACTCCGTCTGTTTTCTCGATTCATCTTCCGAATCGTCGATTTCAATATTAAAATACAAATTAACCCCCCTTTTACACTTGTCTAACTCACAAATTTGTTCCTGCGTAAGAAAAAAACTCGTTTTAAATTTACGTATTCTTAATCCGGAATCTCTTTCATCTTCTTCACCCCAGGAGTCGCATGAAGAATCTTCACAGCAGCACTCGACCATTCCCAAAAAATAAAATGTTTAATTTTGAAATTTATTAAATAAACCTCAAAACCGCAAACATATGCGGGATTTCAATATTTGAGACGAAATTTTCATAGTTCACCTTTGTACCGGATCTTCAAGGACATCGATTTCATTATCGAGATGTAACTACTTTAATTTCTTCATCCTTACTACATATTTTTATTAAAAACAAAAGCGCTTTGGACACATCCTAGGCCCAAACCAGTATTTCATTGGTAAATCAATTCTTCACGCAATAGAATCGGCATTTTAACTTCCTTAAAGAAGTTATTGCGATACCCTCGACGTCGGGTTTTTGGGGAAGGGTCTTCCAGACCCCGGAGGGTCAAATCGAATATTGATCTTTACCGATCTCAACTTTGTCTGTGGTGCCGGCCGGCCGGCCGGCCGTCCGTAGCATTTTTTTCCGGAACACTTTACGGCCACAGTTTTCATCCGATTTTCACCAAATTTTACACAAATTTCTTTAGCCGGTGATGTTGGTTTATTGGTCAGAGTTCACCAATGCTGATTTTTTAAAGCTAAATAACCGAGTAAATTAGGGGAGTGGAGAAGAGTGGAAAAAAAGTTGGGCCCCCGGCGGGATTCGAACCTACGACCTCCAGCTTACCGGGCTAGCGCTCTAACCAACTGAGCTACTAGAGGCCAATTGGAAGAACGCCTCCGATCTGAGTTCTAATCCCACACGTTTTCCCCACTTACTTCCTCTCATTCTCCCTCAATTTTTACTGTGACGTATTTTCAGGGATATAGTTACAATTGGGGTAGCCGTACATGTAGACAGATTCAACCCCAATGTACCCCCCCTCCAATTACACCACCCACTACCTAATTATTCCCTCAGTACAGTTTTATAGTGTCTCCACATTATGGACATTACATAATTATTTTTAGATGTTGGTTTATTGGTCAGAGTTCACCAATGCTGATTTTTTAAAGCTAAATAACCGAGTAAATTAGGGGAGTGGAGAAGAGTGGAAAAAAAGTTGGGCCCCCGGCGGGATTCGAACCTACGACCTCCAGCTTACCGGGCTAGCGCTCTAACCAACTGAGCTACTAGAGGCCAATTGGAAGAACGCCTCCGATCTGAGTTCTAATCCCACACGTTTTCCCCACTTACTTCCTCTCATTCTCCCTCAATTTTTACTGTGACGTATTTTCAGGGATATAGTTACAATTGGGGTAGCCGTACATGTAGACAGATTCAACCCCAATGTACCCCCCTCCAATTACACCACCCACTACCTAATTATTCCCTCAGTACAGTTTTATAGTGTCTCCACATTATGGACATTACATAATTATTTTTTAGATGTTGGTTTATTGGTCAGAGTTCACCAATGCTGATTTTTTAAAGCTAAATAACCGAGTAAATTAGGGGAGTGGAGAAGAGTGGAAAAAAAGTTGGGCCCCCGGCGGGATTCGAACCTACGACCTCCAGCTTACCGGGCTAGCGCTCTAACCAACTGAGCTACTAGAGGCCAATTGGAAGAACGCCTCCGATCTGAGTTCTAATCCCACACGTTTTCCCCACTTACTTCCTCTCATTCTCCCTCAATTTTTACTGTGACGTATTTTCAGGGATATAGTTACAATTGGGGTAGCCGTACATGTAGACAGATTCAACCCCAATGTACCCCCCTCCAATTACACCACCCACTACCTAATTATTCCCTCAGTACAGTTTTATAGTGTCTCCACATTATGGACATTACATAATTATTTTTAGATGTTGGTTTATTGGTCAGAGTTCACCAATGCTGATTTTTTAAAGCTAAATAACCGAGTAAATTAGGGGAGTGGAGAAGAGTGGAAAAAAAGTTGGGCCCCCGGCGGGATTCGAACCTACGACCTCCAGCTTACCGGGCTAGCGCTCTAACCAACTGAGCTACTAGAGGCCAATTGGAAGAACGCCTCCGATCTGAGTTCTAATCCCACACGTTTTCCCCACTTACTTCCTCTCATTCTCCCTCAATTTTTACTGTGACGTATTTTCAGGGATATAGTTACAATTGGGGTAGCCGTACATGTAGACAGATTCAACCCCAATGTACCCCCCCTCCAATTACACCACCCACTACCTAATTATTCCCTCAGTACAGTTTTATAGTGTCTCCACATTATGGACATTACATAATTATTTTTTAGATGTTGGTTTATTGGTCAGAGTTCACCAATGCTGATTTTTTAAAGCTAAATAACCGAGTAAATTAGGGGAGTGGAGAAGAGTGGAAAAAAAGTTGGGCCCCCGGCGGGATTCGAACCTACGACCTCCAGCTTACCGGGCTAGCGCTCTAACCAACTGAGCTACTAGAGGCCAATTGGAAGAACGCCTCCGATCTGAGTTCTAATCCCACACGTTTTCCCCACTTACTTCCTCTCATTCTCCCTCAATTTTTACTGTGACGTATTTTCAGGGATATAGTTACAATTGGGGTAGCCGTACATGTAGACAGATTCAACCCCAATGTACCCCCCCTCCAATTACACCACCCACTACCTAATTATTCCCTCAGTACAGTTTTATAGTGTCTCCACATTATGGACATTACATAATTATTTTTTAGATGTTGGTTTATTGGTCAGAGTTCACCAATGCTGATTTTTTAAAGCTAAATAACCGAGTAAATTAGGGGAGTGGAGAAGAGTGGAAAAAAAGTTGGGCCCCCGGCGGGATTCGAACCTACGACCTCCAGCTTACCGGGCTAGCGCTCTAACCAACTGAGCTACTAGAGGCCAATTGGAAGAACGCCTCCGATCTGAGTTCTAATCCACACGTTTTCCCCACTTACTTCCTCTCATTCTCCCTCAATTTTTACTGTGACGTATTTTCAGGGATATAGTTACAATTGGGGTAGCCGTACATGTAGACAGATTCAACCCCAATGTACCCCCCCTCCAATTACACCACCCACTACCTAATTATTCCCTCAGTACAGTTTTATAGTGTCTCCACATTATGGACATTACATAATTATTTTTAGATGTTGGTTTATTGGTCAGAGTTCACCAATGCTGATTTTTTAAAGCTAAATAACCGAGTAAATTAGGGGAGTGGAGAAGAGTGGAAAAAAAGTTGGGCCCCCGGCGGGATTCGAACCTACGACCTCCAGCTTACCGGGCTAGCGCTCTAACCAACTGAGCTACTAGAGGCCAATTGGAAGAACGCCTCCGATCTGAGTTCTAATCCCACACGTTTTCCCCACTTACTTCCTCTCATTCTCCCTCAATTTTTACTGTGACGTATTTTCAGGGATATAGTTACAATTGGGGTAGCCGTACATGTAGACAGATTCAACCCCAATGTACCCCCCTCCAATTACACCACCCACTACCTAATTATTCCCTCAGTACAGTTTTATAGTGTCTCCACATTATGGACATTACATAATTATTTTTAGATGTTGGTTTATTGGTCAGAGTTCACCAATGCTGATTTTTTAAAGCTAAATACCGAGTAAATTGTAACTATATCCCTGAAAATACGTCACAGTAAAAATTGAGGGAGAATGAGAGGAAGTAAGTGGGGAAAACGTGTGGGATTAGAACTCAGATCGGAGGCGTTCTTCCAATTGGCCTCTAGTAGCTCAGTTGGTTAGAGCGCTAGCCCGGTAAGCTGGAGGTCGTAGGTTCGAATCCCGCCGGGGGCCCAACTTTTTTTCCACTCTTCTCCACTCCCCTAATTTACTCGGTTATTTAGCTTTAAAAAATCAGCATTGGTGAACTCTGACCAATAAACCAACATCTAAAAATAATTATGTAATGTCCATAATGTGGAGACACTATAAAACTGTACTGAGGGAATAATTAGGTAGTGGGTGGTGTAATTGGAGGGGGGTACATTGGGGTTGAATCTGTCTACATGTACGGCTACCCCAATTGTAACTATATCCCTGAAAATACGTCACAGTAAAAATTGAGGGAGAATGAGAGGAAGTAAGTGGGGAAAACGTGTGGGATTAGAACTCAGATCGGAGGCGTTCTTCCAATTGGCCTCTAGTAGCTCAGTTGGTTAGAGCGCTAGCCCGGTAAGCTGGAGGTCGTAGGTTCGAATCCCGCCGGGGGCCCAACTTTTTTTCCACTCTTCTCCACTCCCCTAATTTACTCGGTTATTTAGCTTTAAAAAATCAGCATTGGTGAACTCTGACCAATAAACCAACATCTAAAAAATAATTATGTAATGTCCATAATGTGGAGACACTATAAACTGTACTGAGGGAATAATTAGGTAGTGGGTGGTGTAATTGGAGGGGGGGTACATTGGGGTTGAATCTGTCTACATGTACGGCTACCCCAATTGTAACTATATCCCTGAAAATACGTCACAGTAAAAATTGAGGGAGAATGAGAGGAAGTAAGTGGGGAAAACGTGTGGGATTAGAACTCAGATCGGAGGCGTTCTTCCAATTGGCCTCTAGTAGCTCAGTTGGTTAGAGCGCTAGCCCGGTAAGCTGGAGGTCGTAGGTTCGAATCCCGCCGGGGGCCCAACTTTTTTTTTTTTTTTTTTTTCCACTCTTCTCCACTCCCCTAATTTACTCGGTTATTTAGCTTTAAAAAATCAGCATTGGTGAACTCTGACCAATAAACCAACATCTAAAAAATAATTATGTAATGTCCATAATGTGGAGACACTATAAAACTGTACTGAGGGAATAATTAGGTAGTGGGTGGTGTAATTGGAGGGGGGGTACATTGGGGTTGAATCTGTCTACATGTACGGCTACCCCAATTGTAACTATATCCCTGAAAATACGTCACAGTAAAAATTGAGGGAGAATGAGAGGAAGTAAGTGGGGAAAACGTGTGGGATTAGAACTCAGATCGGAGGCGTTCTTCCAATTGGCCTCTAGTAGCTCAGTTGGTTAGAGCGCTAGCCCGGTAAGCTGGAGGTCGTAGGTTCGAATCCCGCCGGGGGCCCAACTTTTTTTCCACTCTTCTCCACTCCCCTAATTTACTCGGTTATTTAGCTTTAAAAAATCAGCATTGGTGAACTCTGACCAATAAACCAACATCTAAAAAATAATTATGTAATGTCCATAATGTGGAGACACTATAAAACTGTACTGAGGGAATAATTAGGTAGTGGGTGGTGTAATTGGAGGGGGGGTACATTGGGGTTGAATCTGTCTACATGTACGGCTACCCCAATTGTAACTATATCCCTGAAAATACGTCACAGTAAAAATTGAGGGAGAATGAGAGGAAGTAAGTGGGGAAAACGTGTGGGATTAGAACTCAGATCGGAGGCGTTCTTCCAATTGGCCTCTAGTAGCTCAGTTGGTTAGAGCGCTAGCCCGGTAAGCTGGAGGTCGTAGGTTCGAATCCCGCCGGGGGCCAACTTTTTTTTTTTTTTTTTTTTTTTTTTTTTTTTTTTTTTTTTTTTTTCCACTCTTCTCCACTCCCCTAATTTACTCGGTTATTTAGCTTTAGCCGGTGAAGAAGAATGTAACGAGGGGGATTTTTGAATTTCGAAAAAATGGCGGAGATATGTCTGTTTGAAATTTTAAAAAATTCGCTGCGGCCGAACCGTTAATCCGATTCTCACCAAATTTTCACCAATTACTCCTTATATTTTTAAGAATTTTTGGTGCAAAAAAATTGCCACTTTTAATTACTATTTTTATTAGTAGGGAGAAATTTCGTACTTCTACCCTTTACGAGAGGCACATCCCTAGGCCAAAGAGCCCATTATTTCTACCTCGACACTTAAAAAATTTTTCGAAAAAAAGAACTTAAAAATTTTTCAAAAAAAAAAAGAAAAAAAGAAAAAAGAAAAAAAGAAAAAGAAGAAAAAACCCGGAAAATTTTTCGAAAAAAAGATTTTTTTTACAAAAAAAACTTAGAAAATTTTTGAAAAAAAGAACTTAGAAAATTTTTCGAAAAAAAAAAAATGGAAAAAAAGGAAAACCCGGAAAATTTTTCGAAAAAAACTTTGAAAATTTTTTTCGGACAAAAAAAACTTAGAACATTTTAAAAAAAAAGAACTTAAAAAATTTTCGAAAAAAAAAAAAGCCCGAAAAATTTTTCGAAAAAACTAACTTGGAAAATTCTCCTTTATACTTTCCCTCCCTACTACATCCCCTTCCTTTATACTTTCGTTCCCTTATACTTCCCCCTCCATTATACTTCACCCTCTGTTATACTTTCCCTTCCTTATACTTTCCCCTCCGTTATACTTCCCCCTCCGTTATACTTCCCCTCCCATATTATACTTCCTACTCCGTTATACTTCCCCCTCCGTTATACTTCCCCTCCCACATACTTCCCACTCCGTTATACTTCTCCTCCCATATACTTCCCCCTCCTATATAGATACTTCTCTTTAAGGAAGTTCCCGTCGGGGCCAGCTCCAGACTATTAACTTCCTTATTTAAAATTGTAAGGACGATTGTACGGCAGTGGTTTTATAAAATATTAAAGCGGAGGCAGTGCATTCTATACAAACTCTCCACGATTAAAACTGGAGACAGGTTATTTTTATTTTTATATCACGAGAAATACTGGAGAAACCTCAAAAGAATGGCATATTTAAAATTGTGTGGACGATTATATGGCAGTGATTTATGAAATATTAAAGCGGAGGCAGTGCATTCTATACAAACTTTCCACGATTTAAACTGGAGACAGGTTATTTTTATTTTTATATCACGAGAAATACTGGAGAAACCTCAAAAGAATTGGCATATTTAAAATTGTGTGGACGATTTATATGGCAGTGATTTTATGAAATATTAAAGCGGAGGCAGTGCATTCTATACAAACTTTCCACGATTTAAACTTGGAGGCAGGTTATTTTATTTTTATATCACGGAGAAACCTCAAAAGTTATGCCATTATTGTTTTATAAAAATGTGTTTCATTATCTCATTTACGCCTCTTTATAATATTAAAATTTCCCTTTCGAATAATTGAAATCGGATGTGCTAACTCGGGTCACACTTGCGGTCGTGCGTACGTGATATTTGCGTTGCGCAATTCTCAAAATAAAAGAAACGAGAATTAGATTTTTTTTCTGAAAAGTTACGCCTAGTGAGAATGAAAAAAAAACAAAAGGAGCCTTTCTAATGAACGATCGGGCTCTCCGGTAGATATCCAGGGATAATTATTCGAGAAAATGCACTCGTTGATGAACACTGTCAATTATGGTTTAAACCTACGTTGCGGAGCCATTAATCAGACTAGCTGTTTAGATAGGAAACCAGTTAGTCGCGCACTTAAAAATAAAAAACCCATTTCTAACTCTTCACTGTGCAAGATTATTAACTATGATGCTGAAAGTTTCAAAATCAATGAGTTCTTTCTTTTTCAATTGCAAATTCTTATATCTGGCACTCAACTCAAGAATACACCACTTTACCTAGTTTTCAGCCGTTTCCCTCGTTTTTGGGGCCCAGATTATTGGGCGTTTTCCTGGTGTCAGCGAACAGTAGCCCATTTCCTCGGTTTTCTGGCCAAGAAACTCGCCATTTTGAGTGTTTCTCTTTGTTTGTCAGCTAAGAAACTCCTTAGCTACCCTCTTTGTGGACATTTTCATTCTAGGGAAACAGTTAAAAATCTCTTTTATTTTTGATCCAATAAAAAGTGCTTTAGTCAGGCGTGTCTTAATTTCTCCATTCCCTTAAAAAAATGTATTTTCACTTTTTTATTCATGTGTATGTTTATGAATGTGTCAATTTCTCGTCATTGACCACTTCCTGTATTTCACAGTCGATTTAATCCTAATAATAGCCTTCGGCTGGGTGACACTCGAGAAAACGCAATCTTAAAACGATTTTCGTCCCTTTCTTTTCGACAAGAGCCTTAATATTCGTCTTTAATTCGAAAACGAGAGGGCGAATGAAAAAAAGCAAATTTAAAGATACCTGACAAAATGGTTCGATAAAAGAAGGTAACAATTTTAAGATTTGAGATAAGTTCTAATCTCACGAGCCGGATTATGATTACTTTAATGACTCTACCTATTTCACTCTCAGTCCACTGATCACTTTTCAAGTGGTTTAATTTCTGGAAGGACTCTCGATAATCCTAACACCCTCGATAAACCGATGGTCACACAAGGTGCCTTTCGCAGGAGTCTCCGTTAATGCCTAAAAGTCACCTGTTAATAATTTATGATGTCTCGGTGATCCTATCCAGCCTCGATAATCCGACAAATTTGAATTAATGAACCTCGTTAATCCGACAAATTTGAATTAATAAACCTCGTTAATCCGACAAATTTGAATTAATGAACCTCGTTAATCCGACAAATTTTAATTAATAACCTCGTTAATCCGACAAATTTAATTAATAAACCTCGTTAATCCGACAAATTTGAATTTATGAACCTCGTTAATCCGACAAATTTGAATTTATGAACCTCGTTAATCCGACAAATTTGAATTTATGAACATCGTTATCCGACAATTTGAATTTATGAACCTCGTTAATCCGACAAATTTGAATTTATGAACATCGTTAATCCGACAAATTTGAATTATGAACCTCGTTAATCCGACAAATTTGAATTATGAACATCGTTAATCCGACAAATTTAATTATGAACCTCGTTAATCCGACAAATTTGAATTAATGAACCTCGTTAATCCGACAAATTTTAATTAATAAACCTCGTTAATCCGACAAATTTGAATTTATGAACCTCGTTAATCCGACAAATTTGAATTTATGAACCTCGTTAATCCGACAATTTGAATTTATGAACATCGTTATCCGACCAATTTGAATTTATGAACCTCGTTAATCCGACAAATTTGAATTTATGAACATCGTTAATCCGACAAATTTGAATTTATGAACCTCGTTAATCCGACAATTTGAATTTATGAACCTCGTTAATACGACAAATTTGAATTATGAACCTCGTTAATACGACAAATTTGAATTTATGAACCTCGTTAATCCGACAAATTTGAATTAATGAACCTCGTTAATCCGACAAATTTGAATTTATGAACCTCGTTAATCCGACAAATTTGAATTTATGAACCTCGTTAATCCGACAAATTTGACAGTTTTGCTTAACAGGACTTGCAGCCAGGGATTTTCGATAATCAGCAACGCCAGTTACAAAAAACCAGTTAATAAAATTAATTGTAACCATAATAATATGAAAATTTCTAGTCTCGTCCTGAAGAAGAGTCAATTCAGACTCGAAACGCGTCGGCTGAATAAAAATGGTTTTTTGTAACTGGCGTTGCTGATTATCGAAAACCCCTGGCTGCAAGCCCTGTTAAGCAAAACTGTCAACAAACACAGCCATCTCATCTAGATCGACAAATTTGAATTAATAAACCTCGTTAATCCGACAAATTTGAATTAATAAACCTCGTTAATCCGACCGCTTTCTAGCCTCTAAGGATGACGGGACGGCCACTATGATTGGTGAAGATCACCTCGTGTTCGAAAGTCTGTAATCCACCAAAAACTTCTCTTTGAGGAAGTTATAACTGTACTTCCCAGAAATATGAGGAAAAAAGGGACTTCTTGTGATTTATGTTGAACGCTAATTAATTTCCATTCCAATTATAAACGGAGACTGACAACGCATGGGAAAGCATCATCTAAGAGATAATAAAAAAAGCCGTTGTTCATTTCCTTCGAAATTCGCGAAGCGTGTCTGAGCATTCAAGTAGAATTCTAAGAGGCTACACCCGGGGGGTTTTTAGTCAGAAGGTCGAAAGGTGGTACGTCCAGAGGTCGTGATGTTACGGATATGATCGCCTCGAACGATTCCCGGCCTAGAATCATATCGGGAGAAGAAAAACCATCAGGCTAAAGTTGAAGGAGTTTTATTATTCAAGGATAATCACGATCGTTCATCACTTAAAAGTGCGTACGAGAAGTGGGACGGTGATTGTCGCCTATATCGAGAGGCGTTTGGGCGAGGCTTTTGTCGATATTTTTACGCCCCGCATTTGGACAAACTAGCGACTAGAGTGGCGAAGAATAATTATAATGACACAAACAGACCTGATCTGGGTTAAGATTATCTCTTATATAAAAGGGATCTCGTCCTTTCATTCAGTTTGGAAAAAACACTAAAAAAACGAGTTAATTTCATAATAGTCATAATTTCTTCTTTTTCGCCTTAAACCTTTTAAGCCCCCCTCATTTTTTTTTATGGACAATTAAATTAGTCTAAAATTGCGTAATTTTACGTCTTTTATCGTTTAATCTTGTCTAAATTGAAATTCTTTTAAAAAATGTATTTTTTTGAAAAAAGTCAGAAGAACGATTTCTTATGCGAGTTACGTAAAACGGATGAAGGATGAGCGCGGAAGAGAGAAAGAGATTATAACGGAAATTTCTCATGCAAATCCGTGACAGGATGCCTTTATTGGTCAATTGGACGTTTTTGGACCATTTTGGAACCGAAACCTTCGGGGAGAAATTTTGAGAACGCGTAACTCCCGTTTCCAACCCCGCTGAAAGCGTTTTGTCCCAAAATCAGCTGAAGATCTCACGAAGGCTAGTTTCCGGATATTTATGAAGTCCGGTGGCGTGAAAAAATGTGGAGAGGGCCGAAAAACTGAAGAAAACGTCTCAAAACCTACTTAGAGTACTTGTTTGAAGAGCTTATAACGAAAACTTCCTTAAAGAGAAGTAACAATATAGGAGGGGACGTAAAACGGAGGGGAAGTATATGGGAGGGGAAGTATAAGGGAACGAAAGTATAACGAAGGGAGGGAAAGTATAAAGGAGGGGGAAGGATAAAGGAGGGGAAGAATAAGGAAGGGGAAGTTTTAATTTTTTTTTCGAAAAATTT
Organism: Orius insidiosus; assembly: GCA_014119065.1. Classification (NCBI taxonomy): domain Eukaryota; kingdom Metazoa; phylum Arthropoda; class Insecta; order Hemiptera; family Anthocoridae; genus Orius; species Orius insidiosus. The sequence goes on from JACGAQ010001551.1 coordinate 26,334, forward strand.
TCTTAATTTCCTTTTTTTTGTGAAAAATTTTCCGAGTTTTTTTTTCGAAAAATTTTCCGGGTTTTCCTTTTTTTTTGCCTTTTTTTTCGAAAAATTTTTTAAGTTTTTTTTCGAAAATTTTTTTAAGTGTCAAGGTAGAAATTATGGGCTCTTTGGCCTAGGTATGTGCCTATCGTAATGGTAGAAGTACGAAATTTCTCCCTACTAAAAAAAATTAATAATTAAAAAGTGGCAATTTTTTACACCAAAATTTTTAAAAAATATAAGGAGTAATTGGTGAAAATCGGATTAACGGTTCGGCCGCAGCGAATTTTTTTAAATTTCAAACAGACTCACCTCCGCCATTTTTTCGAAATTCAAAAATCGCCCTCGTTACATTCTTCTTCACCGGCTAAAGAAATGAAAATTTGGTGAAAATCGGATGAAAACTGTGGCCGTAAAGTGTTCGGAAAAAAATGCTACGGCCGGCCGGAACCACAGACAAAGTTGAGATCGGTAAATCATATTCGATTTACCCTCGGGGTCTGGAAGACCCTTCCCAAAACCTGACGTGGAGGGTATCACAATAACTTCTTTAAGGAAGTTAAAAAGACGAAAAGACGAAGAGACAACCGAAAATGGCTCTATGGCTGATGTGATTCACCAGAAGTCAAGAAAACTACCTAAAATACAATAAAAACAGGTGTTTTTGCTTAAAAAACTGAGAAAAACTCCATAACGTAGAAAGTAAAAGCGTTCCTTTTAGCGGAAAAGAAAGAGGTTGGTTGTTTAATTAAGTAATGATTTTTGATTATGATAAAACTTCGACGATCTTAAAGCAAGAATATTTATGTTGTAAAAAAATAACCAGTTTGATATTAATCCTATACGAAATGTCGGTTAGGTGTTAATCTTTGCATAACGTTTGGAATAAAGGATCTTTTTCAACGTCAAAGTTGTGCAGGGGGGGCGTGTGAGTCTCCCGATGTTTTTTTGAACTCCACATATTCTTTCTCTTCTTTAAAATCCAATTAAGTTATTCGGATCTTACATGAAAAGTCCCAGTTCCCATCACAGATTCATACTCGACATCGAAAAATTTCTCATCTTGTCCATCTGACAGGTGAGGTTACGCAAAAAGAAAAAAACGCGGAAATTCTCTTCATGTCGAATCTTTCACCTATAAAAGATTTTTCGGAAATTAAAAGTAAACCCTTGATTTTCTTTCTTCTTTGAATAAATTATTAATATAAAGAATTACTCAGCGTATACCTATCAACTTCAAATGACTAAGCAGTGTGTCCCTCCAGTGTGTCCGTTCGAAATGGATCAAATCATGGAGTTGGGCGGATGTGAAATGGAATCTCATAAATGATGCATGAAATGATTCAAAGATCATCAGTATTGATGTGATTATGTTGCCGCCGACCAAGCGAAAGAGTCTGCAAATTCATCAATGTCGCTAAGGGTTAAAAACGAAAAATTGGAATTTGTAAAAGGACTTTCCCTGTGCAGAAATAACAAAATAGCACCTAAATTTCTGCTGCAGGTAGCGGCCATCGCTGCAATGCGCTTTTTGGAATGCAGTTTGTAGTACTCTGTAGTGGTGTCATCTTTGATTCCGAAAAAAAATGGGAGATGCAGTGATTGAAACGGTTTATCTAAAAGCTGCAGTCAGGAATGAATCGAAACTCAGAGGGAAAAGTAGCGATTAGGAAGTGTAATCGTTCTGTTTCCAAGTATATCTTTAGCTAATGAATTAGAGACTCATTAAAACGTTTCACAATAGTGCCACTTTTGGGTGCCTGGAACGCTTTACAAACTCTAATATATACCCGGCGTTTTTCAGGCTTACATAATATTCAACTATTTAGATAGAACGGCTTAAACGTCAACAACGAAGGTATTACAAGTCCGGAGGGGGCCTCGGAACTAGTTCTCGATCTATCGGGACGGACTCTGGAGGGAGTTGCACAAGGTGTCAGGGCCCGCTCTCGTGAAGTAATTATGTCATCCAGGGGGGAGAGACCGGGATCATATTGTCCACTCGGCCGACAATGTGGACCTCCGTTATCTCACAGTTACGTCAGAACTATTGTCGCGGTGGGGAAGGGTCGATCGCGCGCGGGTTCTCTTTCCAAACAACTATTTAATACCGGAGCCGAACGAAAGATTATCTTGAGGATTTGAAAGTCATTGGAGAACAAGGGTAGCCGGATATCGCCCTGTATCATTTTCGCCCTATTTGTACTCTTACGCAGTTATATTGTGCAAACTCTTCAGAATATATTAGCAACGAAACCCTTAAAAAAAAAACATTATTACCAACTCCCGATAATCCAAACGAACCAGATGGTTGGACGTCTATTTTTAGTCTTTATCATCAGAACGCTCAGTTGTCGCTAGGCATTACTGGCGTTATTAGGTAGATTTCTTTTGTACGAAATCTGCCTATTTCTAGATTAGCTCTGCCATTAGTTCGTAGAAACTGCCATTAGTGTGTAGAAAGACATATTATGAACTACTTAAGTCGTAGAAAGACAGCAGAAGGGCTGAGCAACGAAAAACTATATTAAAATTAAATGAGATTCGAACGCTGGTTTCCCGGATGAGGGTCTAGGGACTAGATGCCTATTGGTATTCGAGTACTCCAAGCATGAGGCTTTTCCCGCTTTATGACGTCAAAGCTGAAGACTGAACGAGTCCGCATGACGATCCCGACACGGCTCAGCTGTTACAAACGTCGCGATTGACGACTCCGAATAATTCGGTAGAAGGGAAATGCCACGATGGCTATGACCGGTGTAAACACTGATAATATATCAAATAAAATGTCAGAAACACAGGAATCAAAGGTGAGATAAACAATTGTTTTTTAAAACGTATCTTATCCTCTTTTAGAAAAGTGTTGTAGGAGAAATCGAATTTCAAGTTTCACACGTCATCAATCGTTTGGAAGAAGCGGTTATCGGAAAATCCGACGGATCCGAAGGTCGGACGGAGAGTTCACTGGGGACAGAATGCCCTACTAAATCCGTACTTCAGTTATTAGAGGTTTGTTAGTTTATACATTGTGGATGTTAATTCTGTTTTAAGGATCTTCTTATCCACGATTCGGAGAACGAGTCGGAATATGCGGCACTTCCCGAGTTGTGCGAAGCTGGACGACTTTCCGTCGTTAGCCATGCAATCGCCGCTTTTGCCGGATCGATGGAGCGAAACCACGTCGCTCACCTCTCAGCTAAGATCTCAAATGACGCCGGAGCGTTCATTACTGATTTATTCAGGTAATCACAATTATTCACTCTGTCAATAAATCATTCTTTTCTAGGTGCAGCCCAAACTCAAAAGTATGCTACCACGATGATCAACTCGGCGGTTTAGTCCGAATAGTCCGCTCGTTACTAACGACCCGTTTGCCATCATACATCGAACATGGGTTCGAAACGTTAAAAAGTAAAATGCCGATTATCTACATGAGCGTCGCAGCACCTGTCGGAATTGCGCAATACATTTGTAAACAGGTAAAAAGATGCCTTTTAACAAATATACAATAACATGTCTTTCAGATTGGTCTTCCAATGTCCTGTATTAAGACGATTCCGTGCAATACACTTTTTGGAGCTAAAAAAATGGACTTGGCTGATTTAGAAAGAGAAATTGAGTCTGATAAACTAAACCAGAGGTTACCCTTAATCGTATTAGCGGACGCAGGTGAAATTGTTTAAAAAAGAAGCCACTAAACTATTTTTAGGCACTCACGTTTCCGGATATGTCGATAACATCACACGCCTTCAAGAAATCTGCCGCAAACATGGATTATGGCTTCACCTCCGCGGTCACTCCCTAGCAGCTTTAGCCATACCCGAACAACCCAAAGTAAGTCACATTCATTGCTTTTTTTAACTAATAATTTTTTAGGTCAAATACATAGCGGACAGTATGACTCTTCCATTAGGAATTTGGCTTGGAATTCCAGGATTGCCAACTGCTGTATCCTTTTTATTTTTTGATCTTGGTTTTTTTCCATTTCAAAATATTATCCTCAATTTTATAAATAGACTGTGTATAATCAAGATGCGATAGACCCATCGACAATCGGACTCTTTGAAACCCCGGTCGTAAATTAATATCATTACCTATCTGGACAACATTCCAAGTATTATTTTATTTTATATTTACAATTTATCAAACTTAAATTTCCAGTGTTTAGGGACAGAGGAGATCAAAAGGAGATTTAGAAACATTCGACTGGTGCCATAAATTGTGGCATAAAATAGAGAAGTATCCCAACATCAGACTTCTAGTATGGATTCTTGTTATTTATAAATTTCAATAATTTATTAAATTTTAGAGTCAACCGCCAGGCGGCGATGGTGGATTATGGACTGTGAGCGAGTTAATTTTAAAACATGTTAACTTAAATGTGAGTTTTCTTTTAAAATTTTGGTTTTTTAATAAATTTTTTAAGGTTCTGTTTGAAGTTGCCGTTTCGACAGTCGTTTTCCAGTTTGTTCCCGAAGATTGTGAAGGTCGTGTTCCTCCTTATTATGACAAATTGAATTCATGGGTTTGTTCTTATTGATGTATCAAAGTATTTTTATTGTTATTTTATATAGCTGAGTCAGATGTTACAAAGGGAATGTCCTGTTGTAAACGTGACTTGTAATGATATTGAAAACGGCGAAATCGTTTTGCGGTATTGTCCGCTGGAGCCACAGCCTGGAATACATGAACCGCCAGATTTTGATACATTCGTCACATGCTTGGAACAACAAATAGTAAGTGTGACATTTTTCATAAATTAGGGAGTCTTGGTTTTAAGCCTGCTAAACCACAAATTTTTAGGAAATTCTTTTGGCGACTGTTAAACATAAAGTTGAATTTCAAAAACTTGTCGAGTCGTCCGAGACACTGAGGCTGGTGGAGATTGAAGGTTGGGCTGGCCTCGGTGGCGTCAGATACCAGCCAATTGCTTATAAAGATATCGAAATCACTGAAATAATCAAAGACCAGTTGAATACCCTCAACGTCCGTTTGGTTGAACGGTTGCGGGCGACGGACGCCGCATTTTCATTGGGTGAAGGTGGAGATGGGCTTGCATGCGTTCGATTTGGAATGGTCACTGCCGACACGGATGTCGACGAACTTCTTTGCCTTGTCAAAAATGCAGGACTTGAAGAAGAGGAAAGCTGGAAAGCCCTCGATACTATGAGCGAAGTCGTCAAAAGAGGTATTCTTTTTAAAACCATTGGCCTTTTGTTTCATTTCTTTTTTTAGGGATTGAAGCAGCGACGCAACAGCTTCAGCGAGAAAGCGATGAGCAGCTTTGGCAGGAGGGAATTCTTCGTTCTGTCCCAGTCGTTGGAACATTCGTAAACTGGCTTTCACCTCATACGAAAGGATCCGGTATCAAAGGACGAAGTCTCGATTTGACCGCCGGAACCGTCGCTTCCACAGAAAACATTTATCGCTACCACATGCAGTCCTCTGCCCGCCAAGCTCCCCTCGAACAGACCTCAGTCGGCCACTCGAGATCCTCCTCCGCATCATCCAACCTCCCTCAAAACCCATAGCGTTTTTCAACCCCGGTGCTATTCATAGATATCATTTTTATTCTACTCTTGTCTTAGTTCTGCTATTATTGACAATAAAAAAAAACAATCATGTCGATGATTCAACCACGCACATCGACTTAAACCAGTTTCGCTTTTTAATTATTGTAATTTATTGTAAATATTTATTTTATTAGGCACTAATTTTCGTTAATGTACACACCAAAGATGCCTGTTTTCATACTTAATAAAGTCAGATTTATTATTTACTAATTTTAGAACTCTTCCTGCTCCATTTGGCCAGAAAGTTATGGCATTACAAACATCGACAAAAAAAGTCTCAAGAAAGCAGAACAACCGCTTGTGACGTCATTATGACGTTCTTCATAAACCCGCATGGCAACCTTGACAAGTTGACTGTTATCTTTTGATAAGATAAACAATAATTTGTTACTTTCGGATTAATCAAATAAGTTGGACAATGGAGGCCGGTCTTGTAGCGGCATTTAACGAAATGTAAAATTAATAATCTAATTGATCTATATTAATTAATTTTTTTTAGAATCAACAATGAGAATGTGACAGGATGCGTTTTCACAGATCCCAAGGGACTCTGTGTATTATGTAATTATTTATTTTGGTACTTTTATCTTTTTATTTGACTAATTTTCCAGCTAGTCCGAATTTAAAGACTGAAGTCTCCGGATTGGTTTCCGCCATTTCGCAGCATGCGGCCAAATTACATGAAAGCGACTCGCCTCCCATAATCTCATTGAAGGGGACAACAAGTAAGTGGAAAGCGAAAATTTCCTTTCGTGTTTTTCAAGTACTTTTTTTCTTTATTTTTAGGACTTGCCTTATTCTCAGCGAAGACAATTACACGACGACAATTTTCAAGAAAAACTCATCCCAATCATAGTTTTGTAAATAAATAACTTTAATTATTTTTTAAATTTCATTTCTCCTCAGTTTCGTTTTTCATCATTGAATTGAGGAAAGACTGAAAAGCGACCGAACCTGTCACAAAATGTTTTTGTTTTAAATCATCTTCAAAACTTTCAGAAGAAAGGGTTGCCTCATTCGCTCTGGAAAAAAATGTTTAAAAGGATATTATTGTTATTTTACATTTCGGATGTTCCTGCTGTAGCTTGGTTGGATTGATTTAAATCGTTTTCCTCTTCACCACATTCGTCCATAAAAAGGATCCTTTTAGCTTCACTTAAAATTATAGTTTAAAAATGAAGTTCAGGGTGTCCGGAAACACATGGCAAGCGTCTGGGAGAGCGTTAAAAAGTGGTTTTACGAAAAAAAGTTAAATGTAAACCCCCCTTAATTTAAATCAAAGAATTTGATGGTGTAGTTTAAATCCGCCTGGATATACAGGGTGTCCCAGACACAACCTAACTTCGTTATTTCAAATGAGAACCCCTATTTTTTATTTCAGATTCGTAATCTACGCAAAATTTCAAGTAGATTTGAGTACTCATATGACAATTTTGGACAACTTTTAAAAAATGTCAAAATTTAGCGTTTTTTGCGCTAAAATCCGTTAAAATTGACCTAGGAGACTCGTTTTTTTTTTTAATTCCACTTATTTTTTCCCGAAGAATCCAACTGTCTCAAATTTGAGCATCTTCGCATTCAGCATCACGAGATTTCGTCGCTAATGGCCTTTTTCAAGTTTAACTCCAAATTCCATACTTCAAAAATGGAAATTAGCGATTTGTTGACGGAATTTTAATTTTTGATGCATAAACACAAAAGACGCTGTAGCTCTTTCAAAATTTGTGGTCCGAAAGAAAAATTCCTTTCAACAAGTGCTAATTTTCATTTCTGAACTAAAAATTTGGGTTCTAACTTGAAAAAGGCCATTAGCGACGAAATCTCGTGATGCAGAATGCGAAGATGCACAAATTTGAGACAGTTGGATTCTTCGGGAAAAAATAGTGGAATTAAAAAAAAAACGAGTCTCCTAGGTCAATTTTAACGGATTTTAGCGCAAAAAACGCTAAATTTTGACATTTTTTAAAAGTTGTCCAAAATTGTCATATGAGTACTCAAATCTACTTGAAATTTGCGTAGATTACGAATCTGAAATAAAAAATAGGGGTTCTCATTTGAAATAACGAAGTTAGGTGTGTCTGGGACACCCTGTATATCCAGGCGGATTTTAAACTACACCATCAAATTCTTTGATTTAAATTAAGGGGGTTTACATTTAACTTTTTTTCGTAAAACCACTTTTTAACGCTCTCCAGACGCATGCCATGTGTTTCCGGACACCCTGTATATAAATTTACTCTTTGATCATATGCTCAATGGCGAGTCTTTGTTCTTCGTTGTTGGCGTTTATGCCTTTAACTTCTTCGATAATCTGCGAAGCAAGTCTTACAGCGACGTCTCTCTCAGCTTTCGTTGTCTTCAGCAAATTAATCGCTTCTTCATTCCTTTCGTTGATCAAACTCATCTGATCGGCGAAATATGTCTTGTTGATCGCTTCCTCCCTTTTTATCGATTCGATCTCTTTTTTCAAAGATTCATTTTCCTTCAAATTTATGAATTTTAAAATGGTTTAAATCAGGGATTCCCAAACTTTTAACTTGTGGACCCCTTTGGCAACCCCTCTTTCATATTCATTTTTATCGCCTTAGAAATTTGATGTAAGAAAAACCCAGGAAGCTCTTGATAATCCAGAAATATGGAGTTTTTTTTTTAAAAAGAGGAAAACTTTTAAAATGTTTGTGAAATGGGGTTTCTCTGCCAAAAAACAAAGTTAATCTCCTGAAAATACAATAAAACTTGGGGTTTTCTGGTCAAAAAACTAGGAAACCCCTCTTTTCAAAAGATTTTGTTAAAATTTTTTACTTTTAATGTGATTTTTAACTCGTTTTCAATCATTTCCGTTTTCGTTCGGTCCTTTTCTATCTGCAAAGCCATTTCTGTTTCTGATTGTAGCATTTTCAATTCTAACTCGGCTTTTTCTTTTTTAAACGTTTCCAAATTTTCCAACAAAGTTTGACGATCATCAATCTCGCTTCTAAATAATAATTAATTCAGTAGTAAACTTAATTAAATAAACCTTTGGTTAAAATCGTCGACAAGTAGTAGAAAATTTTATTCTGAGCTGAATCAGTTACTTGATCGTCGCTTACCTTTTATTAATAATAAATTAAATTTATGTTCTCAAAAAAGTACCTTATTTGATAATGATGAAATGATCAAACATAAAATAATTAAAGATCCTAACACACTGTAAATTCCTCTTGATATTACGTACGATATCCATGAATGCAAAAGCGATGTCTCGTCTCAAAGTAAAAAAAATTATGTTCTTGTGAGTAAAAAGTTGGCAACACTGATGGTCCAGCCCTTAAGAAAGAAGTACTAAAATACCTGTCGTGTCGAGGCTAATACAACACCTAACAACACTAAAAAATATAACATTTTAAGTCCCATAATTCATAACTGACAAAAAAATTTACATATGAAAAAACAGAACGTTTGTTTAAAATTTTATTATAAATTAACAACTACAAAATGTCTTTTTTATTTTGTACAAACGGCTAATGTTAATGCCAATTTTCTGAGACTATTCTGTGGTGGGGGGGGGGGGGGGGGGGGTATGGCGGGGAAAGGAAAATGAGGAGAGACTGTATCTTAAGTGGCAGGCAGGTTTTTGACCCACCGCAGAATGCTAACGTTAAATGCCAATTTTCTGAAACTATTTCTGTGGGGGGGGGGGGATATGGCGGGGGAAAGGAAAATGAGGAGAGACTGTATCTTAAGTGGCAGGCAGGTTTTTGACCCACCGCAGAATGCTAACGTTAAATGCCAATTTTCTGAAACTATTTCTGTGGGGGGGGAAAATGAGGAGAGACTGTATCTTAAGTGGCAGGCAGGTTTTTGACCCACCGCAGAATGCTAACGTTAAATGCCAATTTTCTGAAACTATTTCTGGGGGGGGGGGGGGGATGGCGGGGGGAAAGGAAAATGAGGAGAGACTATCTTAAGTGGCAGGCAGGTTTTTGACCCACCGCAGAATGCTAACGTTAAATGCCAATTTTCTGAAACTATTTCTGTGGGGGGGGGGGATATGGCGGGGGAAAGGAAAATGAGGAGAGACTGTATCTTAAGTGGCAGGCAGGTTTTTGACCCACCGCAGAATGCTAACGTTAAATGCCAATTTTCTGAAACTATTTGGGGGGGGGGGGGGGAAAATGAGAGACTGTATCTTAAGTGGCAGGCAGGTTTTGACCCACCGCAGAATGCTAACGTTAAATGCCAATTTTCTGAAACTATTTCTGTGGGGGGGGGGGGATATGGCGGGGGAAAGGAAAATGAGGAGAGACTGTATCTTAAGTGGCAGGCAGGTTTTTGACCCACGCAGAATGCTAACGTTAAATGCCAATTTTCTGAAAACTATTTCTGTGGGGGGGGGGATATGGCGGGGAAAGGAAAATGAGGAGAGACTGTATCTTAAGTGGCAGGCAGGTTTTTGACCCACCGCAGAATGCTAACGTTAAATGCCAATTTTCTGAAACTATTTCTGTGGGGGGGGGGGTATATGGCGGGGAAAGGAAAATGAGGAGAGACTGTATCTTAAGTGGCAGGCAGGTTTGTGACCCACCGCAGAATGCTAACGTTAAATGCCAATTTTCTGAAACTATTTCTGTGGGGGGGGGGGGGTATATGGCGGGGAAAGGAAAATGAGGAGAGACTGTATCTTAAGTGGCAGGCAGGTTTTGACCCACCGCAGAATGCTAACGTTAAATGCCAATTTTCTGAAACTATTTCTGTGGGGGGGGCGGGGAAAGGAAAATGAGGAGAGACTGTATCTTAAGTGGCAGGCAGGTTTTGACCCACCGCAGAATGCTAACGTTAAATGCCAATTTTCTGAACTATTTCTGTGGGGGGGGGGGGGGGGGGGAAGGAAATGAGAGAGACTGTATCTTAAGTGGCAGGCAGGTTTTGACCCACCGCAGAACTGCAAAAACGTAAAAATTGGTAGAAAAACAACTTTTTGTTGTTACATAAAAGCACCAGAGATCAATATCAAAAAAACATTCTGAAAAGTTGGTAACCTAAACAACATAACCTCTCATCAGCAAATGCTTTAAAAAACACATTTTGTATCTTTGGTTAATCGTTTTTAATAGATTGGCGTCTGCGTATATTATGGTAGCCCATCATGACCAGATTGTATTCTTCATATAACCAGACTGCGACTGTCATTCCGAACAGCAAAAAGCCGATTCCAAGATGGATCATTTTAGATTTTTCGTAGAAAACGTACTAGGGAAAAAAAAAAATTGGACATTCTTGATAGTAACGTACTTCTGAAAATATGGTGATTAGTCCAGAACTTAAGACCACAATTAAGAATAAAGGACTTGGCTTAATACCACTCAACGGCTTATAATCTGTTTCTTCATATTTTTTCTTAATAAATGACACACTGAAAAGAAAACCACATATAAAAAATGATAATAAACAAAAATGATTGAACCTGTGAAAAATCCGTGCGGCCATGTTGCAACAGTTGGCAATGATGAACCCAATACTTCCAAAAAGAGTTGTTAAAACCCACGATATTATTAAAAATCCAACGCTCAGGTACGCCATAATGTGATTATATCTTAAATTTGAAAAGTTAACAAAATTTAGTTTTTGAAAAACTTACCTATCGATTTGACTAGCATTCATAGTGGCTAAAGCGTAACATTCGGTCGTTCCGTTTAAAGCTAGAAGAAGAACGGCGAAGCAATGTGTACGAAGTAAAAGAGTAGCGAGGCTATCGGCCAAAGTGGGGCCACCGTAAAATAAAAGAAGAAGCCTCGAATATCCTTGGCCAAAGCAAACAACTACAATTCCAAGGCTAGTAACGCATCTTAAAAGCAGTTTAAGTACAAACGCTGCCTCATTCATTTGTACCTACAAAAAAATCAAAGTTTGCCTTATATCAGAAGATAATCTTACAGCACTCTGTTCTTGAATTTGCTTATCACGTGAGACAAGCTGAGAGAAATAAAAATAGGCACTTTCTTCAATCGGACGGAACAAAAATCTCGCAGCGAGAGACCCCAGGTTATTAACAACATCATAAATCCCTTGCTCATAAAACGTCAAAACGGCAAAAAGAGTCATAACATATCGTTCGCCTTCTGTCAAAATTTGCTTAAGAATTCCTTGTTTTAAAAAACTCCACGTCAATATGCACAATTTCCAGTCGACCGGTGCCTTAAAATAAATTATATAAAATTTTAAAGAAAAACTTGGTACCTGTCCTTCGAGTCTTTTAGGAAGAAAATCTTTGAGGCTTTTAAATGGAAAATCGTCATTTGCTTTTGTCTTTTTGTTGTTTTCAATATAATTGTAAAAATAATAGCAGTATGCCAAAGCGTAGCATATCTGTGCGACGATTTGTGCGACAGAAAAAGCAACGACTGCCGCTGACGGTTTATACAAAACCAAACATGTAAACAATGGTTCTTATTGAAACGCTCAACGTCTCTATCAATACCTATTGAAATAATTAATAATCTGATTCTAATTAAAATCATACTTACTCGAAGTTTGACAAAAAGGAAAGCCTGCGAGACTAAAAAAAGAGGCTCGACACACATGACGAGGACGCAGCTGATGCATATCGACCAAACTCCGAGTCTGTAATGGGTCGTTATTTCCGGCTCTGGCGTTGATAAAACGTAAAGCCATATCCAGCCAAAAAATATGCACTGGACTGCACACAAAGGAACTCTAGAGAGCAAAATTTTAAGCGTCAATTGAACCTTTTAATATCTTTTTCTTGTACAAAATAAAGTTCTTTAAACTAAAGAAGAAAGAGAGAGAAAAAATCTCTAAAGTCAGGTCCACTCTGAGCGAGGCAGCCGAACAAGGCATTCGCTTTAGTGTGGACGTGTTTCCGAGGCCTGCGGCAGCTGAGCCGATCGGAGTCGGTACATCAAATGAATTCGGCGCTTGGGACAAAATTCGTTCGTTTCAATGTGGACGGGATTTGAGCATGCCTCGCCTCGACTCACGCACCGCAGTCATTTTCATTTTATTTTATCACTAATTTATTTATTATCATTCTCGTAAATATTTTTAAGTGGCTCCCTTCTTAACTCCACAAACATGGAAGAAATAGCTCGCCACGAATTTTTATTCTATTTCTATAAAGCTTTATAGGCCGCAACTTTTTCTTTTGCTTTGTTTTTCCATCAATTTTGACATCAGCAAAAATTCGGCACTCGCCACTGACACCGGTGAGTCCGACATATGAACTGAAACTGCCTCGGGGCACGATTGCCCGATTTTTTGGATCGCCGCCTCGGGAGCGTTCGCTCTATTTTATTTTCCCGAGGCGAGTCGAGGCCTGCCTCGTTCGTCCGCCTCGCTCAGTGTAGACCCGGCTTAAAAATCAAAATTTCTCAGCCTTAATAATTAGAAAAATGCCCAAAAATCCTGTGAAAAGGACTAAAAAGCCAATTACAATTTGAAGTGGAAAATTCCAAAAAGTTATAATCATAAACAAAAAATAATAAATCATTACAAGGCATAAATTTTATAAAAACATGTTTAAACAATAACTTTATTTAAAAAGCCAACATACAAAATGTTGATGGAAAACAAATTTTTAACCATAACAAGGCAGGTTTGGCACAAAACTACAAAAAAGAACCAAACTTTATACCAAATACAAACATTCCCTTATGGAGAGAAAAAAAATAAGTGGGAAAACTTTAAAAAATGTACAAAAAGTGGAAATAAGATCACACATTGCAAAAGGAATCTTTGTAGGCCTACCTAAACCCATTTTATACAACATAAATAAAAGGATTATTTCAGGAAATCAAAAGGAAATTGTACTTTATACATTTTTGATGGTACAAATTAACTGTCTTTTATAATAAATACAAGACAAACAAGTTGAGATACAAAAATATTATTTATTTTGACGGTTTGACGAGTCGAAGATGGTAACGACAGGAATGTAAATTAAAAAAAAAAAGCTCTTTGACCTACTGCTTACGTCTTTTTCTAACACTTTTCTTCTTCTTGAGGTAAAGAGCATTGAACTTTTGTCAATTCTCTTTTGACTTTTCTTCTTTTTTGTTGATCCTTTTATGATAACTTTGAGCTAAGGAATTGATGATCGATATGACGAAATAACCGACCATGGCCAAGACGAAAAACTCGAAAATCATCCCGATCGGATTTCCGCCGGATTCCGTTTTCTGAGGGTCGCGGTAAAGCTTCGCACGCTGCATCTCGAGCATTTTTTCAAGGGCGATTTGTAATTTATCACCGAAAATTGGGATTTTTTCTAATATCTCGACTAATTTGCTAATCAAGACTTGGCTGAAGGCGGCTATAACGAACATTGTCTGTATCGCCATTTTTATAATCGCTTTCCCGATCAACGTAGCACCAAAAAACGTCCAGAATGGTACCAAAAAATGGCCGCACGTTATGCCGGCGAGATCAAACAGAGGATTCGGTATAGAAGCGCAGACTAGAATACCCATAAAGCCAACTTTATTAACAAGATCTTCAACCAAAAGTTTGGCTTTGTCTATACTTGTTATATTACTTTTATCCTTTTTTTCTTCTGAAGTTCTTCAAACTCCTTAAGATCTTCATCGTCTTCATCATGTCCCGAAAGGCGAGCGGCGCGCGCCATAAAATACGGCGGCAATTCTCCCAACGCTGTACCCGCACCCCACATAATGGCTTCCAGATGAACTTTTCTTATAATATTCCATATACTAACTGTCCAATTTACGTCAACGTTTTCCGGGCAGATGATATCATCCGGATACGGCGGCTCAGGAAAGTTAAGACCGCCACATTCATAAGCGGCTAATGTCACAGACGCTATATGTGGGCCGAGATAAAGTAGAAAAGTATGCAAACCCGTTCCGAGTCCGATAGAAGACAGTACTCCCAACCCGACCCAATATAAACTCCACAACAACTTCTTTTTGGCTAATTGTAAAAAAACTGATGAGGTCCGTGTATATTCATTAAAACACTTAAAAATATCAAAACTAAACTAAATGAGAGCAAAGTCTTCCAATACTGCAATAGTCTTGTCCCGTAATCGTACACGTTAATACTGAGCTCTTGGAGAAAATATAATGTCGTCGTTAACGGCTTTCTCCATAAGACAAGGCTTTCCCTTTCTTCCCTGAGAGCGCTTTTTGAAACGACTTTCTCCGCGTTGCTTCGCCCGTTCGACGTCAACTCGCCTTTCCTCTTCATTTTAACGTTCAGCGTCTGCAAAGTACCATTTTGATTGTCACTATTTTTTTAAGACTAAAATCTAATTTAAAAATGGGAAATCTATCAAAAATAACCTTCGTTTAATACCCCTTTTACCTTGCGTGGACGAACCATCGTGTTCATTAATTAAAAACTCAAAACTAACAGATTTCAAAAATAAATCTCTTATCTTGCACTAATAAAATTTTTATAGTGTTTGACAATTTTTAAACAAATAAGAACGTGGACCAATGAAATTCAGTGAAAAAATGGGACCACAACAGTCTAACAAAAGGTTCAGTAAACTGCAGGCCAATTAACAACGGATTAAAATTTGAGTTTTACCACCAATGAACAGGATGCTAGGGGGATGGAGCTAATGATTGTTGACATTTGTGAAATTCTTAACTTTTCATAGGCAACTTTGGTTGTCTTGCGTTTTGTACAATTTCCTTTTTTTTCTCGAAATAAACCCTTTGGATAAAATAAAAAGACTCACGTTAGCCAAAGGAGGTTGATAACTTGGGGCCAGTTGTGTTCGGTCGTTTTCGAAAGCGATGCCCTTCTGAACGCTTCACGGCTTAAGAACAAAATCGTCGATTCTAAAAGTAATAGACGAACGTTCATAACACCGACGACCGCTTGTGAAATATTACGTAAAACGAACGCATTCAGAAGGAACGTAACTACACGGAAACCAACCTAAAATCCGGGCGATATAAAGAGACAAAAAGACACGTCATGAAAACTACCTGAAAAATGATATTGAAAGAGGCATTCTGAAGGCTACTTTCTAAAAATTTCTTTTCCATCTTTTCCTCACATATTTCACACTAAATACACGACTCCTGCCAGTCTGACAAAATAGTGCCAACTTGTCAGAAGGTTATTTTTATAGATTTCCCCAGGGGAAGTTTTTTTTTTTTTCTCTTCTCGAAGTTATTTTAGTAATAAGTTCTTACTTACCCGCCTGCCGTATAGAAAAGAGATTATAAAAAGAACGTTCTGATCTTGAAAGAAGGTCGAGGCCTATATTTTAATAGAAAAAAATTCACTATCATTCAACCCCCCCTCTTTTACAATGTCGCCTTATCACCGGATAAAAACCTCCTTTAGGGTTTGATAGCCAGTTTTGAGTTATAAAGTGTCACATGTGTGGCTATTATTTTATTTGAGGATTTCTATGGACGGTAAACATGAGAAAAAGACTGAAATAAAACCGATCCCGATTTATGTCAGTTTTCTGGTATGTCGTTTTCTTTTCACTTCAGAGATTCTCATTCTTTTTGACCAGTCCCTTTTACCGGTCAAAATGTGTTGACCCCATAGGATTTTAGAAATACGTTGGTTTTTTATCGGTTTAATTTTTAGGCAGGTGCTTTGGCTGGATTAACTGTTGATATCTCGCTTTTTCCATTGGATACGCTCAAAACTCGGCTTCAAAGCAATGTAGGATTTTGGAAATGTGGCGGTTTCCGTGGCATATACCGTGGCGTTGGCCCAACTGCAATTGGTGCCGCACCGACATGTAATTTTAATTTTTTTTCTCTTTATATTTTTATTTTCTTTATTCCAGCGGCTCTTTTCTTTGCATCGTATACCAGCTTTAAGAAAATATGCGAAGGAAAACAACTTACGGAAAGACAGCGGTTTTTAGAAAGAATGTGCGCCGCCGCTTTTGCCGAGACGGTAAAATTCCATACGAAAATTTCAAAATTAAGTTTTTCTTAGATTTCATGTATAACAAGAGTTCCGACGGAAGTCGTGAAACAGCGAAGGCAGGCTTTTGTCAAAGGTTCATCTTATAAAATATTAACGACAGCCCTAAGAAACGAAGGGATACTCGGCCTCTACAGGGGTTCTGGGTCACTGTTTTAAGGGACGCTCCATTTTCGATAATTCAATATCCACTTTGGGAGTATCTAAAGAAAAGATTCAACGTTGATACACCCGGCGGTGGAGCGTTTTGCGGAGCTTGCAGGTACGACAACTTAAATACAACGGAATTCTCATTTTTATTTCAGGAGCTTTCGCCGGTGCTGTAACAACTCCCCTTGATGTAATCAAAACTCGAAAAATGCTCACTGAAACATGCAATAGTGAACAGGGACGAACTATGCACATTTGTAGAACGATATACGATAAAAGAGGAATCAAAGGGTAATTTTAATCTTTTTAAATGTTATTTTTTTATTGGATATTGGGGTTGAATTTAGTAAGTTGTGTAGGCTACCTCAATGTCAACCTGTCTTCAGTTGGTAGTCTTGTACAAGAAACTTGGAAAGGGTTGTTGGTTCGATTCCCAATGAGGGCCCAACTTTCCTAACCTAACCTTCCTAACCTCTTCTCCCTTGCAATTATTAATTCCAAATTCTTACATTTAAATTTCTTTCAGATTCGTCGCTGGATTTATACCTCGAACAATATGGATCTTTTTGGGAGGGTTCGTTTTCTTTGGAACTTACGAGTCGTCTGTCCAGTATTTACAAAAGCTGTAGCTACTTTTCTAGTCTATTCGGCATCACTGATTGAGCACATCAATTAGTAGTAAATGTAAATAAAGTTATCCAAGATGGATTTGAAAAAAAGGTGCCTTCTTAAGGTTTTACCAGTTTGTTAGCAGTCATTAGAAAAAATAAAATTTTTATTTTTTTACTTAAATTTATTGTTTTATTTCTTACAGTAACTTGATAGTAAACTTATTTGACATGATCAAAACGCCTTCATCTTGTAATTCTTTAAGAGCTTCGTCTAGCATTTCTCGGGTTACAACCTAAAAAAAAGGAAATGGGTTAAAATTCTTTTTTTGAAATGTAAAATTTACCATTGGAGAAGAATCTCTGATGTCCTTATATAGTTTTTGGTAGGCGAATGTAGATCCTTTGACTTTATTTTTGAAGTATTCAGTAAGCGAATCGAGAAGTTCTTGTTTCTTTTTGCGAGCTGCAACACTCAAGCCTGTAGTAAGAATTGTGACGTCAATTTTTCCTGAAAGAGGATCAGTTGCTGATTGCTTTAAGGCTTCTCTGTATAACCGTTTTGCTTCTTCAACATCGGAAACTTCGACAGTTTCCGAAAGCCTCATTTTGGCATGAGCTTCGGCCAAACGTATCAATGATTCAAGCTGTCTAGGATAAGCGCTTATTTGTCCACGGCCGCTGCCGACTTTTCTCATATCAACATATGAAGTGACCAAAAGATTACGAGCATCTTCAGATAAAGTTGGGTTATAGTTTTCCCTTGCGTAAATAATATAATCTCGAAGGATGTTCACATCAAGAAACTCATCTTCAGTCATAGCTTGAGTTTTGTGATACATAGAAACAAGATGGCGAGCTAGCTTTCTGTCATAAAGCTCACTTTGAGGATCAAGCATTAAGAAGATGAGGTCGAATCTTGAAAGTAAAGTATGAGGGAGCTGAATGTTGTCGATGATTGTTCGATTTTTGTTCCATTCTGAACCCACAGGATTGGCCGCAGCTAAGATTGCTGTGCGAGCTGTCAATTGGCAAATGATTCCAGCTTTAGCGATACTTAAAGTTTGTTGTTCCATCACTTCATGTAAAACGCTTCTTGTAGAGTCATTCATTTTGTCGAATTCGTCATGCAGCAGACGCCATTGTCAGCCATGACTAAGGCACCTGTTTGAAGAACGAGTTGACGAGTTTCTGGGTCTTTTTGGACAAAAGCGGTCAAACCGACGGCCGAAGAACCTTTTCCGCTGGTATACTGCGATTTCGGTACCAAATTATAGACATACGTCAGCAGCTGAGATTTGCTGGTACCAGGATCACCGCAGAGTAAAACGTTTATTTCCGATCTGAAAGACGAACGTCCAAGAATATTGAAGGTCTTACGAGTACCTCCAAAGAGCTGAAGAAGAATCCCTTTTTTGATATCTTCATTTTCAAAAATGGAAGGAGCAATCGAATGAGCTAATCTTTCATAAAGATCTGACCTCTGGCTCAAACCTTTGATCGCTTCAACTCGTGCTGGAGGCAATTTTCTCGGCCTGAAATTCCAAATTAATCACCCGTTAAAAAATTCATTTTTTTTACTTGTCTCCTTGTTCCAAAAGACGTTTAGAATCCACCTTATGAAAATGAAGGACATCAATATGTGTCCTATATAAAGCTTTGGTTGTCCTCATCCTTGGATTGTCTCTAATTTGAACCGACCTGAAAATCCCGGTCACACTCACCCTTTGCCCAGAATGAACATGGTCGACCAAATGATTATGAACATGAAGAGATATCGTCTGCGGCGTATGCCCAGCAGGCATATCATCTACAAAAAAATTATAAAATCTAAAATCACATATTTAGCTTACCAGGAGATTCTTGTAAACGAACAATCTGTTTGTCAGTATAAGTGCAAAGATTGTGTACAATACTGAAGGAAAATGGAGACTGACAATTAACGCATATGTTTGGTTCTTTAACTTGACCACGATCTACTTCAACGGTTGTCGTATAATGACAGACGTTACATTTAAAAAATGCTTCTCTCATATCCGGGATGATGTCGCTCACTCTGATTACCATACCACTCACCGTAATCAATGTATCAATATCTAAAAAACAAACATTACTTCATATCCTACAGAGACTCCTTAGGGTTCATTTTGGAATACCTTCTGGATTCAAAAGTCGCATGTTACGAGTTTTGGCGATATTGAAAGGACGAATTTGGATTGAATGGACAAGAGTAGATTCAGGATGGCGTGAGTTGAAAAGTTCATTGGCCGCCATATCAAGAGCCGGAATAACTTCTTGAGGATAGCAGATGAGCTGGCGGTACAATTCTGGATCGTACGTTTCCAAATGGAACAGTTCACATTAAGAAATGGCTCTTCCAAATCAGCAATCTAAAACAAGCTATAAACAGAATAGCAAGCTAAAAAAAATTACTGTGTCCAAGCGTTTTAAATATATGTTGCCACTTTGAGCATTATCAGTGTTGGCAACATCATCGATGTAACTTCCGACGAATTCTTTGATGAAGCTTTGAAACTTCAATTTACATTTGGAAGTAACAACGTCGGTGCCCCAAATGACCAATGTGGAAGCAGTGGGGTCATCGTTATCAGGAGTGTTTGAATCAGGCTAAAATTTAAATTTTTAGATGAAGCTCAAATAATCAGTGATTACCTCTGAAGTTAATTGACATGTCTTAAGTTCCTCTCTTGACCAATGTCGACACGAGGTTTCGGTGCTCCTTGACGTTGAGAACTCGGTGTCCTGGCTGATGTGAGTAAACTTGGTGTCCCATAATTAAGAGGCGAGCTCATGTTTTCATCACCGAGAACTTTAAAGATGTTTTAAAACTAAAGTAAAGTTATTTAAGAAATTTTACTTTCGAAGTTTTGAAGGGCTTGGCCAGGCGTAAGCGGGATCGAAAAAGGATCCGATGGTTCAACGACGAAATCATCGCTTCGCTGAGAAGCTTGGGTCGGATGAGAAGGAGTGCTTCGAACGCTCCTCTTCCCCCTTGGGGACTTGGCTGGTGTATTTCTCTTCGGCGGCATCCTTAAAATCACATAACATTTAACATATAACAACATTAAACGTTTAACATCTTGAAAAAATGAGACATTTGGCCAGTAAACAATAAAAACAAATAAAGTATCCATAAATTACCTTTCTTCGATTAAAATAGAATAAAGGATCAACAAGTCTTCAGTTTATATGACAAATGGCGACGAAGTAAAAAAGGCGGGTAAAATTCGATAACAATGATAAAGACGTGTTTTTGGCGGGAGATTCTGTTGGTCACATTGGTTACCGCTCTTTGACGAAAATGACGCGACTCTTGGCCCGTATTTTTAAACGTTCCTCGATACTGTCCTTTCCTTAAGCAAAAGGATACCTTGAACACTCCTTTTCATATGTGGAAATATGAATTCACAGTGACAGCTATTGTACATTAAAAAAAACGCTAATTATTAAAAACGAAACTTAATATCGATTTCTGAAAATTTAATTCGTACAAAACCAAATTTTATTGATAAATTATTACCACTAAATTTTTCGGCTTCATGGTAAAAAAGAGTGAAGAGTATAAAACCCCACCCTCCTGTCCCTCCACCGCAGACCTGTACAAACATGTCCTGGAAGCTTTCCTCTCTCATTTTACACAGGTTGAGTAAAATTTCAAATATCTTTTATTACTAAAACCGTCTGATTCGAATTCTAATCTAAGCTCCGTTAACTCAAGATCCTTTTCTTTTCGAAAACCGTCCATGGGGGGTAATAAATAACAATCTCTTTAAGAAAATTAAAACACATTTGTACTTCACAACTTTTTATTTCTTAACGTATAATTTATTCATAAAATCTTCTACTCTTGACTGTGAATGTCTTCCTTCCAACTAGATACAGTTTAAAAATTAAATAAATCTTAAGAAATTAACTTACTCTCCACGATTTTTAAAATATGATCCATAATTAAAGCATCGCGTTTAGATATTTTTCAACATTGTCAATATCGACACCAGATCCAACAAGCACTGGAATGTCCACCGTGTTTTTAACGTCTAAAATGTTTTTTATCTAATTAGGATTATGAGAATGAAACAAACTTTTAACGTCATTAGCGTCTGCAGGGCATCCTGTTGCCGTCCCAGTTATAATAAGACCATCGCTTAAAAAGAATTCCGCTGCTTTCGCAGTCTCTTCAAGACTGACATCGCTTGTGATAGAATGCGAGCTGAAAAAATTGGATGAATAATAACCGCTTGCGATGTTTTTACCTATGCTTTTTCTTAATATCAGTAAATATTAAGACGTTCTGGCAATCTAAGTATTTCCTGTAGCGAAGAAGCGACCCTGCAGAAGCTTCTAAATATCCTTCATCGCCGACATGTCCAAAAACGAAACTTTCAGCTCGTATAAAATCGAGTCCACAAGAGTTGGCGACTGCCAAAGCTTCTTTGTTTCCTCCAGCTAAAATCTAAAATGGTCTTTTGTTTGCATTTCCTTTTTGCCTCCTACAGGCAAAGACCCCCCCCCCCCCTCTTAACCAGTTTTAATATACCTGCACACCAATGGGTTTTGACCTAAAAATTCTTTTAACTTCAGCACAAACTTTTGTCATAGATGATACAAGTTCTGGTCCAAAACTACTTCTTTTAATGTATGGGATATCATTCATATTTTCGACCATAATCGCATCCTAAAAAAAAAAAAACCTTAGTGGGTCAGTGGTCAAGGTCTTTGACTCGCACCAAAGCTCAAAGAGCAGTATGGCGAATGCCCACACTCCCTACCCTAGGATATGGTTGATGAAGAAGGCAAAAATAGTATTTAAAATACTTACAACATTTGATTCTTTATAAATTTCAGCTTCTAGGCACGCTTTTTCAATAATTTTCCCCATAGAACCACCATATTTAGGAGCTCCTGCAAAAAAAGAAGCGGGAAATGAGCACGCCTGACGTCATATGACGTCACAACCCGTCCCCTTTAGTGTTCAAAATTGAAAGTGCACAAACCGAGCATGTGAATCTCGCGCCTGTGGGCCTTTTTGGCCATTATTTTGTGTTTTAATCTATAATTTTCTTATTTTGTCGATCCGAACGTTCAAATTATGGATATTTACGAAATGAAGGTATGTGAAATCATTATTTTATTATTTACCCGGTAGTGCAGACACGTGTATCATCCCAATGACAGATGGTTTACCCGAATTGAAGATTTTTAAAAATTTATCCATCATTTCCTTTATTTTGGATAATCAGGTTTTGATTATTTAACCTAAATTAATAAATATGACTAAAGTTCGATCTTTTTATCGCACCACGTGCTCCGTTTAGGTTCAGAATTGATTGGTGACACGCGGGCTGCGGCACGCCCTCATTCATTATCGATTCTCGTTGTATCGATTAATAATTAAAAATTTAATTATTTTCGAAAATTTTGTTCACTTTTAGTTTCAGCACCCTTTATGCTAAGGAAAAGTCGCTATGGAGTCATTTTTGCTTTGGTAATTGCATTTTGTACTAATACCTCACATCTGGTGAACTCAGTGTTGCCAGACGACTTCATTGGTTTCTTCTAAAAGGGTTTTATCCCCCCCCCCCCCAGATTTCCAACTATTCCCCCTAAATTTTTTTTTATAAGTATAATGTGAAGAAAAATTATTGCGATAGGTTTTTCTTTTATTAATAAAGGTTTTAAATAGACTTTGCAAGGTAATAAACTAATAAATAACCATAAGACAATAAACAAGAACAAAATAAAAACTAAAATTTAACTACTACTTCTACCCCTAAAATACCCCCGAAGGCCTAAAATCCCCCCAAATTTAGGGGGAAAACCCCCGATCTGGCAACACTGGGTGAACTCGCACTCCCCTGAATGGTAAATGTCATACCTGAAGGAATATTTTCGCATTCTGCTTATCGACCTCGATAGTTTTGCTACCTGGGAACTTGCAAAAGCTAGAAAGGGTCCCGCAGACAGTGTCCTTTTCTAGACGCTTTGCTATAAAAGGAGGAAAATAAAACAAATTTTAGGTACTCATATTTATTTTTATAATTTTTTTTTGACAAGTAACTGGTACAATTTTCGACTCTTAAAAACCATCAACAACTTCCATCATTTCATGGCATTTATGGAAAAAAAATAACCCTGCCTTTTTTTGTCTAAAGACGTCCCTAATCAATAACAGGAATTAATAAAGCACACGATGAACTATTTACAATCTAACATACAATAGCAATAATTGAAATGGTGTTAGAAATGGCATAAAATTTTCTTTATTTCATTTTAATATGAGATCACTTCTACTATTGACTTGTTAAAAAAAAGAAGAGGGGAAAAAATAACACCCACTATTTTTTACATACATACAACCTAACATACTTCGGTAATTTAATACATTTCGCTATTGAATAGCTAATAAAATACTATTATAGTATTTGAAAATGCGATTGCAACAGTCCTTGTCATAAAATTTCTTTTATCCATAACATTCTCATATTAAAATAATATTGAACACTCATCGGCTTTTTTAAAAATGGTGTTTAGCACTAATTTAGGCTTTCTATGGACAAAAAATAGGACAGAAGTTTTTTTTTGTTTTAGCCCCTCGAAAGGCACTTGTGAGAATTCATTGACTATTTTCGAAATTTCATGAAAATCCTATTGAACGGTCAATATATTTTTTCCCTACCATAAATATTCGCAAACATTAACCACGATTCCTTACAACACAATTACAATATGACATTAATATAAATAATAAAATATTAACTAATTTAATAAAATATTTTACATTATACAAATTAAAATATAACATTTTTAAATTAAAAAAGGTATTTTTTTATACAAATAAATATGGTACTTAAAATTAAAAAGTTAAAAAAAAAGATGGTGTTAAATTTTTTTGTGACTTTCATTTTTTATCACACTATTCTATTTTTTGAACTTAAATGAAAGACTGTGGATTATAAGATCGTCGAAAGTTAATAATTTTTAAATTCCTTTTTCATTGGTTCATTTACAGATATGCGGTATTTTACCTAATAATGTATGTACATCATGATTATTATAATCAAAAATGAAACCCCCCGGAGGATGAAAAAAAAGACAGAGTTTTATTGCATTTTGTACTCTGCTTTACAATACAACTATCTAGATAAAAAATAAAAAGAAACGAGAAAAACTACTTATTTTTTAGACTTTTAGTGCACACAGGAAGCCTTATTGTGAAAAGGAAAGCTGTGTGCTTTTTGACTTTTTTTTTGTTTTTTAAATAATTTTTTCGTATTTTTTTTGTTTTTTTAGTTTTGGAGGTGGGTTTAATAGCACTTTCGGTTGTTGTTGGCGCCAGAGTGGTTTTTCTGCTTGTCGCACCTTCTTTGCTTTTTGTTCCTTTTGTTGGTCTCTTTGACTTTGTTATTCCTCTCCATCTGCTTCGCTTTGAGTACGATGCTATCTTTTAATTTTTCTTTCTGAAATTAAATGTTTTATGAATAATAAGCTTTTAGAAGTGGGGAAATTACTGACCTTTTGGGCAGCGAAGGCTTGAGCTTGCATGTTTTGTACTTGATTCAATTGTAGGGGAACGCGGTTCCTTCTGGGCGCGGGCGGAGGGGGATTCGCCCGAGCTGGGGAAAGACTCCGAGTCCTCGGAGGCGGTAAAGTCTCCCTCGAAGGCTGAGCGATCCCCCGATGATGGTAGACGCTCATGCTCGGGTGCTCGATGAGCAGATTCTCGAGCGGTGAAGTTTCGACGAGCACAGGGCCCGTCGAGGTAAAACAAGGAGGCGGCGTAACAAACCACGACTCCTCCATAGTCAAACAGGGCAAAGAAGTCGTTGACGACCGTCGACTCCTTCCACCTAAAAGCAATTTGTCATTTACGATGAACCGGACAAAGACCCTACTTACTTAGAGCATCGACCATCAGCCATTCGTCCTCCTCCTCGCTGATCTTCAGTCTTATTTCCTCTTCCTCCGATTCAGGTCCAGGTACTTCAGGTTCGGGATTAGTCGATGAGTCTCCATAACCCAATAAATAGCTTGCCAAGTTGAACATTTCTTGGATCTGAGATCTGTAATAGACATTCCGTTAGAGATGATATTAAAAGAGGGAGGTGGATGATCAAGGGCAACTAGCTCAACCCTTTTTCTTCGCTCAAGGTAAAAGAGATGTTGACCTATCTAAACCTTGAACGCTGATCTAATGAAAGGCAAGCAAAACGTCCTTTTAAATGCACTTCCGTTTCATGCTTTTTCATAATAATTATTAGCTCAATTTTCGATTAAACATTTTTGTCTAGACGTTAATATCAGCCATGATAAGATAATACTGATATGATTTTTGTATTTTCTCACAAAAATTCTAAAAAGTTTGTCAAAAGACCGGAACTACTCAGATTTCATGACGCGGACGTTCGGATCGATATTTTCACATTCGGCCCTCCAATAAAACCAAGGGAACTTTTCTGTAGTTCTTTCATGCAAAAACTTTTATTGTTTTTCATTTTCTGTCACGCCCAGGATCAAGGTTCAAGGAATTTAAAATTTAGATCATTCCGTCTAGACGATCATAAAAACTGATGACTAAATTTTGAAAAAAACAAAGGACAGTTCTCGTTTGTTAGCGATGCCTACAGTCATGGTACACTGTGTATAGTAATTAAAGAGAGCGTATTTTCCGTTTTATAAACGCCCACACGCTTTTTAGATATTTTTTCTAAAATATTTTCGAGTGCTGGTTAAGTGAGGCCAATTGATGCATAAAAACCGCCTAGTTTATTAAACGACCACGTGTGAAAACCGTGATCGTACCCCAAGGTTGATTCTGGGAGCTTTTTTTCTACCATTTTAAAGCCTTTTTAATCAAAAATCTGACACATATTACAAATCCCATGTATTCACTATTTTTTCTCTCTCGCTATGCGTTGGACCGTGTTGTCAAGGTTACGTTTGGTAATGCAGCCGAGTCTCAATTTTCAAGGATTTTCGATCTTTTTTTTCTCTCTCTTAAATATTTTTTAAGTGGCAGGTGCGTACATGAAATTCAAATTTTACATCTGGGGAAATGATGGTCGTTCTACATACTGTATCCTGTTTTGAAAGGTACACATTACGAAAACAAAGACTGAGGTCTTTCAACTTATGAATTAACGTTGATCAAAAGACATTCACGAACGGTTTTTAAGGCTTTATTTCGGAAAGCTGCTAGTGATGGCCTTATGCTAGACCAAAGTCTGCCAGTCCTTGTAGTCCGAGGACGTTGAGGTAGCGAAAGAGGGTCAAAAATAAGAAACCGTTTATGTATCTTGGCGGAAATTTTGGCTTTAATTTTGGTTTTTCAGAGTTTGAAAACAACTTTTTTGCCAAAGTGGGCAGTGGTAAAGAGTTGGTGGCAATGGTATAACGATGCTAGTGCAGCAATGGTATAACGATGCTAGTGCAGCAATGGTATAAGCTGCCAGTGCAGCAATGGTATAAGCTGCTAGTGATGGCCTTATGCTAGACCAAGTCTGCCAGTCCTTGTAGTCCGAGGACGTTGAGGTAGCGAAAGAGGGTCAAAAATAAGAAACCGTTTATGTATCTTGGAGGAAATTTTGGCTTTAATTTTGGTTTTTCAGAGTTTGAAAACAACTTTTTTGCCAAAGTGGCAGTGGTAAAGAGGTGGCAATGGTATAACGATGCTAGTGCAGCAATGGTATAACGATGCTAGTGCAGCAATGGTATACGATGCTATGCAGCAATGGTATAAGTGCAGTGCAGCAATGGTATAAGCTGCTAGTGATGGCCTTATGCTAGACCAAAGTCTGCCAGTCCTTGTAGTCCGAGGACGTTGAGGTAGCGAAAGAGGGTCAAAAATAAGAAACCGTTTATGTATCTGGCGGAAATTTTGGCTTTAATTTGGTTTTCAGAGTTTGAAAACAACTTTTTTGCCAAAGTGGCAGTGGTAAAGAGTGGTGGCAATGGTATAGCGATGCTAGTGCAGCAATGGTATAACGATGCTAGTGCAGCAATGGTAAGCTGCTAGTGCAGCAATGGTATAAGCTGCTAGTGATGGCCTTATGCTAGACCAAAGTCTGCCAGTCCTTGTAGTCCGAGGACGTTGAGGTAGCGAAAGAGGGTCAAAAATAAGAAACCGTTTGTATCTGGCGGAAATTTTGGCTTTAATTTGGTTTCAGAGTTTGAAAACAACTTTTTTGCCAAAGTGGGCAGTGGTAAAGAGTTGGTGGCAATGGTATAACGATGCTAGTGCAGCAATGGTATAAGCTGCTAGTGCAGCAATGGTATAAGCTGCTAGTGCAGCAATGGTATAAGCTGCTAGTGCAGCAATGGTATAAGCTACTAGTGATGGCCTTATGCTAGACCAAAGTCTGCCAGTCCTTGTAGTCCGAGGACGTTCAGTAGCGAAAGAGGGTCAAAAATAAGAAACCGTTCATGTATCATGGAGGAAATTTTGGTTTTTCAGAATTTGAAAACTTTTTTGCCAAAGTGGGATGTGGTAAAGAGTGGTGTCAATGGTATAACGATTGCTCTTATATGGTTATAACAGAGGCAACGATATAACGACTGCACTTGAAGTGGTATTGCTGATGCTACGGCAGCGGTACACCTTTGAGGCAACGTATACGACTGCACTTGAAGTGGTATTGATACTAGGCAGCGGTAATTGATATGGCAGTAGATTGCAGTATAACCGATATGGCAGCGGTGAAACGGTTGTACTTTAGTGTTATAACCGATGGCAAAGCTAAAACCTTCAGTATGACACTTGGGTTTCTCGCAAGAAAAAGTGTGAATAATCCCAAGGCGTTTTTGTTAACAATAATTATTAAGAAATATCGTGAGATTCAAACATTCCTTTTGACAAAGTAAGTTTTTTTAGCCACTTAAGTATCTACGCCTTATTTTTTTTATAGCGTCCCATATCCAGGTAGTGACAGTCCTCCCACCCTAATATTTTATTTGAAGAAATTTACCTTTTTTTTAATTTATTCGAATATACAATATTCTTCCTTCACAGCCTTAATATCTGAACAAAAAAAAAAAATTAATTTTTTGACCCATATTTTATGGAAGTGTTTTATTTTTTTCCAGGGCCGGAAGAGGTCAACGAACTCCGCTAAAGGGACCAAAGTTTCTCAAAAATGGAATCAAGTAATGAGAATTTTTTAATATTGAACAATATTGCGTATTAAGGAAAGTAGAAAGTAGAGGGGAAAAAAAAGGCTGTTGCGTAGTTCGATGTCGGATGATCATCTGAGATGATAAGTTAACTTAGAATTTAAAAAAACGTTTCGAAACAAAAAAAAATTCTTTGGCTCAATTTCAAAGAATCTTTGTTTTATAAATTAAGAGGTTCATTGCCGATTACATCATTGATGCTTTGCCAAAATTTAGTTTAAAAGTAAAATTCCTTTTTTTTAAATTTATTTTTCTTCAGTAGTTTTTTTATTTAACGTGAGAAGTCGTAATTCAACTGGAAAAACAAGTTTTTTGAAATAGACCACTTTAGTCTATATGGGTCAGTATCTTCCTCTTTTAGAGCAATCTTCATTGCTTCGAAGCCTTCTGCATGAGGGGAAAGGAGTCAAAAATAAAGGACCTACATTGACCTATTTATAATTGTTTTTCATTTTCATTGTCTAAATAACTAGAACGTTGACTCATTTATTACTTCCTTCAATACTCCAGGATTAAACACTTGCTATTAAGAAATCGGAGTTTTAAATATTTCGTCACTTTTTGAAGGCCATGCTTTTTGTTGCGCGGTTATTCATACTTATCAGCCATTTTGTTTAAGGCAAATTAAAATATTGAAAGATATTTTTTAACTTTCCCTTATCAAATGGTGTTTGTAAAATAAACTATTAGAACATGAGAATGAATATGGTGTCATTTTTTTGATTATACGACGCCATTATAGTCACGATGAAAGAGAGAAAAAGTCAAAAGACAATTTCGTTTTGCTTATATAGCCGTTCTATCGAATAAATAAATTTTTTATTAGTTATTGCCAACAGTGTTTAATATCAAGAAGGCTGAGAAAATGGCGTTATTTGCGACTGCATGTCACTGACCTTTTCAATTAAAACTGCAATTCTCTTTGAATCAAGGTTTTTCATGACAATTAGGAACGCCAAATCGGCGTTTAATAAACGAATTAACGCTAGTTTTGTTTGTTAAAAACAAAAATAGATTTCTTTGTCCGAACTCGCGGTGCATACTAGGGAGGGGAAGGGCATCACGATGTTTGCTCGTGATTCCGTAAAAAAAAAGGAACTTGTAGGAATACTTGTAAAACAGCCGGAGGATCACGCGTCTATTTATACGAGGACCCCATTTTTTTCTGTTTATTAAAAAATATAAAATGAAGAATTTCTGGGTTATTCACGGATGGAAATACTGTCACGCAAGTCCGGCCTGAAGCATTGAAATTCATGACTGAATAAGCATTGTCTCATATTTAGGTCGTTTATTTTCTTGTATGTCCATTGGGTGGAGTCTGCTGTAAGTTCTTTAGCTGGCAGAGGAAAATGGCCACTTCTATCTTTTGTTCTCTGAATTATCTTGTTCATTGTTTTAGTTTACTCAACTCTCAATTGCAGTCATTTGGGCCACAGATTTTATCATCTAATGACGTTTCCCAGTGCATCATTTTTTTGTTTTTGTTTTTCTATCTTATCTTGTTTGCCAAAAATCTATAACTTTTTTTTTTACATTCTTCATTTGTATTCGATTTTTGTGCGTATTGTGTTTTTCCGCTGACAAACTCAGATAATGAGTATATTGCGTATTTAGATGACTTAGAAATCGGCTAGTGACTGATTTATAAACCCGTTTGCGTTTTTTTCGTATCCGAGGTCGAACATCTTGCATGTCTATGCACGATAGGGAACCTTGGCCTTCAAGTCAAAGGATTTTTTCTTATAGCGACAAGCCGCGCTAAGGGCAAGCACTACTGTTACGCGGGTCACCCACCTCACGTTTTTTCCGACGGGTCTACACGGGCAACGCGCACATTAACCGCAATTCGCCTTCTATAAAGCGGTCCTCATGGGGCAACCATTACTCCTAATAATACTTTCTTGAAGAAAAAAAAAAACTTTTCTGCCTACATCGAGGTTACCTTCTTCCTAGAAAATAATTGCATTTTGCTCGTCAAACTCGTCATTTCCAGATAAATCAGACGGAGAACTATTTTACATACACCATTTTAATTTTTGATTATACCCAGCCTGGAAAGAGCCTTTTCTCTTGCTTCTACCAGGACTAAAAAAAATAAAGAAATCTTCCTATAAGTACCAACTCAGAATTATGGACTTGCCACCCAGATTAGTTCATTTTTGAGCCACCAGTTTTTTAGGCTTCACTTTCACGTGATAAGGTAGCTTTAATTATACCAATTAAGGTCAAAATGTGCCTAAAAATAAAGGCATTATAATGATGAATATTATTTATTTAAACTTTGAATAAGGCCACTCTGCCAATTTGAGGCAAATTCTGCGTTGTTTACTCTCATTTGAGGATAGGGAGAGCAGTGCCCTTCAAGATGAGGTTCAATAACCCATTCAACAACCCTCATCAGCCCTTTCCTAACAAATCTAACTGGAACCCACAAAAAAAAACCTGTCTTCTTCTGTCATCTTTTTTCA
>JACGAQ010001552.1:0-57254 GCA_014119065.1 Orius insidiosus
GGTATCCAAACGAGGTTGAATTTTTACTAGGAGCAGACTTGTTTGGATCTGTATTGTGTCCTACTCAAACTTGCCAACCTAACGTTCAGCGACCATACGCGTTGTCTACTATCTTCGGGTCCGTCATCATGGGACCACTATCCAATTCCTCGAACGACCAACCTTCTACTGCCCCCGGCTTGACCTTTTTCATAAGTCTGGATTCAATACTTAAGCGTTTTTGGGAGTTAGAGGAGCCTCTCTCCAAACCGTCGCCACATTCACTCGAAGAGGAGATGTGTGAACAACACTTCGTTAAGACCCATTATCGAACCTCATCTGGTAGATATGTAGTATCGCTGCCCTTCAAGACTAAACCGAACTTAGGACCATCTCGGACACAATCTCTTAATCGCCTACTTCATCTAGAAAGAAAGCTTCTACGATCGCCTTCATTAAAAGAGCAATATTCTTCCTTCATGCGAGAGTATATTGACTTGGAT
Organism: Orius insidiosus; assembly: GCA_014119065.1. Classification (NCBI taxonomy): domain Eukaryota; kingdom Metazoa; phylum Arthropoda; class Insecta; order Hemiptera; family Anthocoridae; genus Orius; species Orius insidiosus. The sequence goes on from JACGAQ010001552.1 coordinate 483, forward strand.
CATATGTCCCAGACAACTAACCCTGGGAAGTTCGTCATTCCACACCACGCAGTCGTAAAGGATTCTCGCAAGTTACGCGTCGTTTTCGACGGATCCGCACAAACATGCACAGGCTCGCTCAACGAGCAACTTCACCGTGGACCCAAGCTGCAAAAGGACATAGGTGTCATCATGTTAAAATTCAGGATGTACCCAATCGTTTTCACCGCCGACATCGTCAAGATGTACCGCCAGATTCTGTAGACCCAGCGGATCGCACCTACCAACATATTCTGTGGAGGGAAAACGTCGAAGATACAATTCAAGAATACGAGCTCAACACGGTCACTTATGGGTTAACCGCATCTCCTTTTTTAGCATTACGCGTAATTCAACAGCTCGTTCTGGATGAGGGCGAACCGTTTCCCTTAGCATCCAACGTGTTATTATCTGATATCTATGTCGACGACATCGTCACCGGCGCATCGTCCGTACAAGAAGCCCTCACGCTGCAACGAGAATTAATACAATTATTGGAAAGGGGAGAACTTCGTTTAAGTAAATGGTCGACCAATCACCCACCTCTTTTGGAGTCCATCGAAGGCGCAGCAAATCATATGGTGACGTTCGACTCTGAAAAGGATGCACAAATAAAGGTACTCGGTATCCAATGGGATCCCAAATCCGATGTCTTCCGCTACAAAACGACTCCTCCCGCATTACACGAACCAATTTCGAAAAGAGTTATTCTATCCACAATCGCTCGCATCTACGATCCCTTAGGCTATTTAGCACCCTTAATATTTTACGCTAAAAGGATCCTCCAAGCGACATGGAGCGCAGGTATTGGCTGGGACGATTTAGTCCCTAATAGCATAGCGGACGCATGGACACAATTCGTTACAGGCCTCCCTAAAATACACGCTCTCAGCATTGGCCGTCATTTGGAACACTCTGAAGAAGCCAATTTCACCATCGTCGGATTTTGTGATGCTTCGGAGAAGGGCTATTGCGCGGTAATCTATTTGCGACGACTACTAAGCTCCGGAAAGTACAAATGTGACGTGCTTAAGGCCAAAACCAAACTAGCCCCGCTTAAGACGATATGCATCCCACGGCTTGAATTATGCGCCGCGCTGCTACTCACCCAGCTCTATGTGTCAATTGCTGAATTCCGCCGACAGCTGCCTTCGTATGATACATTCTTTTTTTCTGACTCGACCGTGGTCCTCCATTGGCTCAGGACTTCACCTCATCTTCTCAAGACCTTCGTCGCTAATCGCGTTACAGATATCTTAAGCAATACCCAACCCGAATGGTGGAGTCATGTTACGTCATCAGACAATGCTGCAGATTGCGGCTCACGCGGGTTGCTACCCCAGGAATTGGTCGTCAATCAATTATGGTGGCATGGTCCAAAATGGTTAACACTTTCTAAGTCGGACTGGCCACATTCCCCGCTACCGGAGCCACCCACGAAGTTACCCGAATCAAAAGAAGCGTCTTCAGTCACTTTGGCCGCCACAACGTTGTCCGAAAATCCGATCTTACAGCTAACCGACGGTATATCAAGCTATAGTCGACTCATACGAGTCACAGCATACGTCTTACGATTCTTCCACAACATCCACCGTCGTAAACTCACCCGTAGAATCGGGCCGATTACGCCAAGGAGTTCCGGGATGCTAACCTGACATACATCCGTGTCCTGCAGAACGTATATTACGCGAAACCAACCGATCACCGGCATTTGTTCCAGTCACTAAACGTGTTCAAGCATGAAGATGGACTTCTCAGGGTGGGCGGTCGCCTGACCAATTCCGATTTACCCTTTACCCAAAAGCATCCGATATTATTGCCAAAGCGGTGTCCCTTCAACAACTTACTGATCGACTATCATCATCGGCTTCACCTGCACGTAGGTCCAGCTACCCTGCAAGCTATTCTCGCCAGAATATATTGGATCCCGTCATCACGTAACCTAATACGAGAGAGAAAATTCAAATGTGCTCCGTGTTTCAAGCTGTCTAAACAACCTCAGCCGCCCTACATGGGCGATTTACCCGAATCTAGGGTACAGTGCGGGCGAGCCTTTTTACAAACAGGCATTGATTTCGCTGGCCCATTTTATTGTCGATCGTCACCTAGACGCAACGCCGCCACTACCAAAGCGTATCTTTGCGTATACGTATGTATGGCGACCAAAGCCCTCCATCTGGAGGTTGTTACTGACTTATCAACGCCGGCCTTTCTAGCATCCTTTGATCGTTTCGTGTCTAGAAGAGGATTACCGACGAACGTCTATTCCGATTGCGGGAAGAATTTCATTGGTGCCGCTCGCCGGTTAAAGGAGGTAGGCGACTGGCACGATAATCCAGATACCCAGACACGAATAATAAATTACGTCGCCACCCGTAACATCGAATGGTCATTTAATCCACCGCATTCTCCGCATTTTGGAGGCCTGTGGGAGTCGGCAGTTAAAGCAACGAAATCGTTATTATATCGAACCATGGGAACCAGGTCATTTACCATCGAAGAACTTTCGACGATATTCATCAAAATCGAAGCCATCCTTAATTCTCGTCCGATCTCACCATTGTCTTCCGATCCTACCGATTTACAACCTCTGACTCCTGGCCACTTCTTGGTGGGCGGCCCGTTGACCGCCATGCCAGAGCCAAACTGGATCGACACCCATCAATGCCGGCTAACCAAATGGAGGCAATTAAGCCAAATCACTCAATTATTTTGGCAGCGATGGACTGCCGAATATTTGCACACATTGCAAACGAGGAAAAAATGGACGTCATCTTCAAATAACATCGAAGTAGGGGATTTAGTCATGATCAAGGAGAAGAACACGGCACCCCTTCACTGGCCTTCCGCCCGAGTTTTAACAGTTCACCCGGGTAAGGACGGCGTGGTCCGAGTGGCCACTATCCAGACGTCCAACGGAACATACATGCGACCAGTTACAAATTTGGTGTCATTGAAGCCTTTAACTCATCCGGAAACATCCAATGCGTTCCCGTCGAACCCCAACCCATGATGAAATGCATACCACCATCGGCTATCGTCCCTATGATTTACCCCTTTTCAAGTCAATCAACCGTTTATGATATGTTTCCTTATTTTTTTATGGTGGGCGGTATGTTGAAGCCAGAGTCGGCATTTTTAAATTCAATTATTATAAAAAAAAAAGGATTAAATTCTAGAAATATGTAAAACTGTTTTGAAAAAAAATACGCCAATCTTTCCTTAAAGACTATTGTATCGGCATAAACAAAAGTGCCCTTCGGACCAACAGCGTCTGTTCAACGGGGACAATGAGTCAGTGTTAAACGATTAGTACAAGAGAGAGGACGTTATCTATGTGATTAGTTTTAGTTGTTTTTTCGAGAGACATTTGTCCGTAAGTCGTGACGGTTAATTGTGAGGCTTCATGAGGTTTACCGGTCAGTATATAACCGTTTGCAATCGTACCATCCGAGTCTACGTGTCCAGTGAAGATTCCCGTTTGCATCGTCCGTCGTCAGTGGTACCACTCACCGCATCAGCTGGTTCTTCGTTCGAATTCGACCGCCAAAGTTTGAATTACGTCAGTCGTCACGTCACAAGTCATCTCCGAGGTCCTCTGTCTTTCCAAGGTAGTCAATATATTTATCCAATAATTCCTTGGTTTTGTTAATGGGCTACTTGTCATGTTCATCTATTAAACGACGTTTACTATAATCCTTTGTTTATATAGCCCTTTAAATTGCTCTTTAAGTTGTTGTTTTCGTTCCGACCATTAAACCTGTTTAAATTACAACTTCTTTTTTTTCGTCTTTTACCTAAATTGCTCCAGATTTAGATTTTAGGTAATTTGAGAATTTCGTTAAATTTTTGGCACGGATTTGTGGTTAAAATTATTGAGCTGCCTCCGGCCAAATCACAAGGAGAAGGTCAACTTTTGATGGACTTAAACGCCTAAAATGTTCAAAATTTTGAAAAAATGAACTACTAGGTGTACAAAATGAAACTCGGCTAAAATCTACAAAATTCAAATTTACCCTTGGCTGAGTTTCATTTTGTACACCTAATAAATCTCTCGTTTTACATTCTGTGAAACTTGTTCGAATTGATTAGTGCCTACAAAAAGCGACCGATAATGATAAGGATGTTACTGTCGGAGTTTATTGTCTACGTAAAGTACAAATAAAGCACGCCTCTCTGTGAGCGTTTGTGTCGAGTTCCACGAATATTGCCCCTAGATTAATAACAGTAATAACATACGTGAATTTCTCGAAAGCCACTTTCGTTTGTAATAGGATTAAAGGAAGCAAATTGGACCGTTTTTAAAGGCGCTTTCTATACAACGTGAAATCCTCTTAAAATTACTCTCGAGACTGTTCATTATTTTACGGGCAAGTTGCACGCATTGTTTAAATTTTGTAAGGGGCTTTCATATTTTCACCTGCATTTCGTTTAAATCTCTGCGCCAAGCATTAGCCTTTTCTCATCAACTATTGATATAGGGGGAAAACAGAAAATGTCGAGATAACGTTTGAGGTGGGGGATTTCGTCCTCTTTGGAAACGTTCCAGTGATTGTTTTAATAGATTCCAAAATCAAACGGCCAAAAGGGGTGGGCTTGAATGTTAATTTTTAAATTAAAACGAACTCTGCCGATTTCTTCTTCTGTAAAAAGGCTTTTTAAAGTACTGGTTTGAAGAGCTTCCAACGAAAACTTCCTTAAAGAGAAGTAACAATGTAGGAGGGGGAAGTATAACGGAGGGAAAGTATAACGGAGAGGAAGTATAAGGGAGGGGGAAGTATATGGGAGGGGAAGTATAACGGAGGGGGAAGTACATATGTATAAGGTGACGAAAGTATAAAGAAGGGAAAGAATAAGGGAGGGGAAGTTTTTTTTTTTTTCGAAAAATTTTCGGGTTTTTCTTTTTTTTCGAAAAATTTTCAGGGTTTTCCTTTTTTTTTCGAAAAATTTTCCGGGTTTTTTTTGAAAAATTTTCCGGTTTTTTTTCGAAAAATTTTCCTGTTTTTTTTTTTAGTTTCTGTTTTTTTCCTAAAATTTTCCGGGTTTTTCTTTCCTTTTTTTTTTTTTGAAAAATTTTTTAAGTTCTTTTTTCCAAAATTTTTTTTAAGTGTCGAGGTAGAAATAATGGGCTCTTTGGCCTAGGATGTGCCTCTCGTAATGGGTAGAAGTATGAAATTTTTTCCCTACTAAAAAAAAATAATTAAAAAGTGGCAATTTTTTTACACTAAAAATTCTTACAAAATAGGAGGAATTGGTGAAAATTTGGTGAAAATCGGACCAACGGTCCGGCCGCAGCGAATTTTTTAAAATTTCAAACAGTCATATCTCCGCCATTTTTTCGAATTCAAAAATCGCCCTCGTTACATTCTTGTTCACCGGCTAAAGAAATTTGTGTGAAAATTTGGTGAAAATCGGATGAAAACTGTGGCCGTAAAGTGTTCCGGAAAAAAATGCTACGGACGGCCGGCCGGAACCACAGGCAAAGTTGAGATATTTATCCTACGGGGTCTGGAAGACCCCTCCCCAAAATCCCGACGTGGAGGGTATCACAATAACTTCTAGGAAGTTAAAAACTTTCGATGGCGTGTAGAAAATCTTAAAATTTCCAATGGCGTGTAGAAAATCTTAATCCAATCTACTGCCTTTTTTTCTATCTACAAATTGCTAGAATATTAGTGGGTGTATAGATAAAAGTGCTTTTCCTTTTTCTGAGGAAGTTTGATAAACTGGAAAGGATGCAGTTCCGCATCACTTGGCAAAAGAACCTGTCACCAAGCAATCTTTAGATTTCGCCTTCTTCCTGTTACTCATTCGCCTTTAAACAGGATTTCTTTAAGCGTTTAAAAGATTTGAAAAAAATATGTCGGCTTGCATTGGTCGCGTTTTTTGCTTGACCCATTGTGCAAATGACGTCTGGAAGATTAGCAATGGGAGGAAACTTGGCCTAAAGAAAGTTTAGGACCGTTTGTCGACGCTATTTCGCACTTCGTTGGAAAAAAAGGGTTTTTTCATTTCCGTAACCTGTAAATCATAGTTTTAACTTCCGCTGAAAGAAAAGCTTTTATTTTTTTGTGGTTAGTGCTCTTTTACCTATTAAAAAATGTTAAAAAGGTCTTCTCCATTGATTATCGATTAGTTGAGGCTCAGATTTTACCCAGATATTCAAATTGATTGGTTCGTCACCCAAGTTTCGCAGGATCGCATAATTCTTTTTATACATGTACATATAGATTTTCTGTTTTTTATTTTATTAAAATGGGAATTGTGTTTTCCTGAAACGATCGGACTTGAGCGAGCTTTTATTTTTTGCGCTATTTTTTTCAGGCGACATGGCATTTGTAATATAAAATGGGCGGGCGGGGGGACCGTACTTTCCTTCGGGCTTTTTCCGCTCCCCGTTTTTCCTCTCGATAGTATAACTGAAACGGGGAGAGAATCTCGTTTAATTTATAAACAAGGAACGATCCCCCGGGGATTGGAAAACGGGAATTGATCGCTTCCCGAGTCCTTGGGCCGCTGCATATGTAAAGAGACTTTGGTGCGAAAGACCTTCAAAGGGTTAATGAATAAAAATTTAATTAAAACTAAAGCAATAATCGGTGTTAAAAAGGCGTTTGTCGGATCACCATTTTCCTGTTTTAATTAAGGAGAGACGCGTTGAATAATTAGGATTAGGGATTATTAAGGAAGGAGCTAATCAATAAGCCGCTATTAATTCAATACCGTATTCAGTAATTGCCTAAGACACTTTCGCCCTTCGATGTAGGACTCCGGAGTCGAAATCGACCGAATTGGAGGCTCGCCAAAAACCGTCGACAATTTAACAGTAGCCGAACAAACTAGAAGAAAGGGACCTCGTTAACTCCAGTGACTCTTTTATCACGACACCTGGAAACTCTGCACTTTTTTTTTAACATGGACCAAAAAATAGGTCATTCCGGAAAAAGGAAGAAGTAGTTGGTCTTAGTTGGCTCATAAATTCTTTTATCTTATCCTTTCAATCCTTTTTTTCTTTTTAAAGAAGCCTTTTAACAGATTTTATTTTTTTCAGGAAAAACTCGAGCATGTGCATGACCTTACGATATCTGTTTTGGTCGAAGGCAGAGAACAAATTTTGGATCTTCAATTAAATAGGTGAGCTATTACACTTTCTCAAAATTCTACCACATTTTTTTGACAACCTGATGACCCGTGCATTCATCAACCCCTTTGGGATATTATTCAAGAGGCGTTTTGTAGATTTCATTTTCACCTGGGATGCAATAAAGAGAAATTCGGGCGGTTAAAGTTTCCATCTTTCGAACAAACGTTACTTGGTTATTCAGGTCGCACTTCATTCCGGTAATCCTTCGGAACGACTGAAGGAAGGGGGGTTTTTCAGGGAAGCGTCGGTTTACGAATGAGGGAAACCCCCGCGCGGTTTTCGAGCCGTAATTCCCACCACCTCGGCCCCCCTTATCCGCTCCAGAATCCTCACACACGCAAACACTCGAGGGGTGGGCGCCCTTTTCGGAGGCTTCCCTTGACTCCGGGGCAACCCGAAGCTTTACAGAGAATTCAAATGTCCGCTCAACCTCTCCCTTCTTTATCACACAAACCCAAAGGGCCCTGGGTAGTTTTAATACAGACTCTGAGCTGAATCCTTAATAGCTTCCCTACGAAAACCCCCCACCCTTTTTATTTGTTTGATTACGAATATTTCTCACTCAAACCGATCTACTTTTCTAAATTAAAACAAAAAGAATTCTCAACCCCATTGGGAATTCCCTCCCCTAAGGTGTGGGGAAGGCCGAAAATCTTAAAAGCTTCTAGATTTAATGTTTTAGAAACCTAAAATCAATAGAGGGCTTCTAAACGGATTTTCACAAGAGAATCCGTTAAACATTTAGGAATTTATGGTTTTTGTACAACAAAATAAATTATTAAAAATGACTTTAATTTTTCAGACATCTCCTTCCGAAAGATCATTTTATTTCTACTCAGAAGAACGGTTCCAAAGTTGTTCATCGACCTGCCCCTCATGTGAGTAATAAAAAAACAACTTCAAAACATAAACAGGATCTTCTTTAAAATATTATATCCGTTTCGTATAAGAAACACAAAGTTTCTTTCGACTAAATCATAAATCCGTTAAAATTACCGTCATCAGCGTACAGTTTAGCGTAATTACAAAAGAGAGCGTTTAAAAAGTACTGGTTTGAAGAGCTTCCAACGAAAACTTCCTTAAAGAGAAGTAACAATATAGGAGGGGGAAGTATAACGGAGGGGACGTACAATGGAGAGGGAAGTATAACGGAGGGGGAAGTATAAGGGAACGAAAGTATAAAGGAGGGGAAAGTATAAGAGAGAGGGAAGTTTTTTTTTGGTTTTTTTTTTTCAATTTTCCGAGTTTTTTTTTTTTCGAAAAAATTTCCGGGTTTTCTTTTTTAAATTTGCGCTTTTTTAACTTTTTTTAAGTTCTTTTTTTCGTAATTTTTTTAAAGTGTCAAGGTAGAAATAATGGGCTTTTTGGCCTAGGGATGTGCCTCTCGTAATGGGTAGAAGTATGAAATTTCTCCCTACTAAAAAAATTAATAATTAAAAAGTGGCAATTTTTTTACACCAAAAATTCGTAAAAAATATAAGGAGTAATTGGTGAAAATTTGATGAAAATCGGACCAACGGTTCGGCCGCAGCTTGTTTTAAAATTTCAAACAGACATATCTCCGCCATTTTTTCGAAATTCAAAAATCGCCCTCGTTACATTCTTCTTCACCGGCTAAAGAATTTTCGGTGAAAATTTGGTGAAAATCGGATGAAAACTGTGGCCGTAAAGTGTTCGGAAAAAATGCTACGGCCGGCCGGCACCATAGACAAAGTTGAGATCGGTAAAGATCAATATTCGAGACCCTCCGGGGTCTGGAAGACCCTTCCCCAAAAACCCGAAGTGGAGGGTATCACAACAACTTCTTTAAGGAAGTTAAAAATATTCGACTTCTCTTGATGTTCCGTTTATTAATCAGAGGCGACAACTTTCGAACGACTTGAAAATCGCCCCGCGGGATAACCGATAAAACCGGAGGACCTTTTTCGAAAGGGACGAGATTAATGAGTGTAATTAACACTTTGTCTTTTATCCGAGAAAACTTGGCGTCACAACTTACCTGACAATGGTTTAAGTAATGTTATTATCTTGGTGAAAATTTTATAATTTTTTTTAAATGAAGACATTACTTAAGTGAATAAAGAAGTTTACAAAGGAAAGTTCAAAATTACGACTTCTTCTTATCGATAAACTTTTTGGAGGAAAAAGAAACTATTTTCAAACTTGAAAAATTATTATGGAAAACTATAAACAATGTCAAAAACTAGTTTTCTCCAATAACACAGCCTTTGATACTCTCGGGTCTATTTAGTTTCTGCACAATGCCCACCTAATGACTTTTTCCAGAATGAAATGTATGGGTTTCTTTTATTGCCAATCTCGTCCGTTTTCAATAGCTCGAATTTCGCAGAATTTAACTCTTTTTCCGTGTTTTGATTTCCTAAAAACTGTCAACTAGTAGAATTTTAGACATTTGATGAGGTCCGAGATCGATTTCAGCAAAAATAAACCATGCTATGTATTTTACTATCAAACAATTAACCAATAATAGAGGAAGAAATGACTGTGATAACGGGTATCTCATGAGGCGTTTCGGCTTAAAAAGCCTCGTCAGGTGAGCTATTCCCTCTATCACAATCATCTCTATTTTCCTGCTGTATCCACTAAATCTCTCGGAGATAGGTTCACAGTGAAAAGATAGTGATGATTGTGATAGAGAGAATAGCTCACCTGAAGAGGCTTTTTAAGCCGAAACGCATCGTGAGATACCCGTTATCACAGTCATTTCTTCCTCTATTATTGTTTGATAGTACAATCAGTAACTTACGGAATACAGACGCAATAAAAATTAAAATGTAAATGTAAAAGTAATGCCTTGGTAGAAAATCTGTCCTAAAAATTAAAAACCAATAATGAGGTGGTGAGTGGCTCTATCTCTTGGAGAACTGTGGCGGCGATGAGCTTTAGAGAGGCGGTTTGTTTCCAGCTTCCCGCTGTATCCACTAAATCTCTCGGAGATAGGTTCACAGTGAAAAGATAGTGATGATTGTGATAGAGAGAATAGCTCACCTGACGAGGCTTTTTAAGCCGAAACGCGTCGTGAGATACCCGTTATCACAGTCATTTCTTCCTCTATTATTGGTTAATTGTTCGATAGTAAATTAATAACTTTAATAATTATTAAAATGTACATGTTGTATTTTTCATAAATCAACTTCTATTTTTAGGAGGTTGAACTTTGCCACTACCATGGCCAAATTCGTGGTCTGCCGTCATCTTGGGCTGCGGTTTCCACATGTGATGGAATCAGGTATTAAACATCTTTGATTAATAATTACATAATTTAAAAACAGTGTTATTTCGCAATATCTCTGAATGTTAATATCCTAGTTAGCCATTAACGAATCATTTGAGGAGAATTAACCTTAATCTAAGGGCTTTGCTACCCCACCCTTATATCATTAAATACCATTTTCTAATATCGTAAATTTCAGGGGGATGATCCATGACGGGAGGAGTGCCAGGTATATTGAAAAATCGCCGGGCAACAAGGGCGAAATATCCGGCGAACATTTAATATACGAACATGAAGATTTGACGGCGAACCACACCTGCGGTAAATATGCTCGTCCACTTGTAAAATATTAAATTGAAAAATCAGAGAAAAAAAATTTATACATCAAACTTGTTTTTTTCTCTCGAATTTTGCTCTTTTAATAACTCCTTTTCTCAAAAAAAAAACTGTTCTTTTCAAGTGTTAAACTGACGACGGTCATTGGAATATGTTTTATTCAAATGGGAAGGGTGAAAGAGGGTCGGAGATTTTATTTGTTTTTTGTCCAACGTACCCCAACTTTTTTTATTTATATATTATAAATAATTGAATAGAAATGTTTTTCCTCTCTAAAAACTCGAGTTCTTAAAAATTAAACATTTTTTTCCTTCATAAAAAAGTAATCTTTTTTAAATTAATTAAAATTATCTTTATGATAAAATTTTTTAAATATTCTCTTTATCCTTAGAACTTGATAAAATTGCGATTAAATTCTACGTTCATTGAGAAAATTATAGAGGAAAGGGGTTGATTACTATCACGCGATTTCTCTTTAACACTTGGGTTTTATGAATCGCGATATTTACCCATGAAGTTGATTTCACGCGAAACATCGGCGAACGTTATCTTTCCCTTATTCCCCAATCGCCATGAACGGCATCCTTTTCTCTCTTTTCTCTATTATAAAAGAGCTTGGAATATTTTTTTCTTCTGAAAGGAAATACCGTGCATAAAATCAATGAATACCTGAAAATATTTTATGAGGAATTTTATTTCAGGCTATGAAGGAACTCCTTACGACTTTTTAGACTCATATGAGCGATCTCATCATATAAACGAGTATGTATAGTTTATTTTATTGCTCTTCGTGGCTGTGAGAAAATATGAGGCGCTCCGGGTACGAAGGGCGAACTCAACAAAACGTAGTTTCGAGATATTCGCATTTTAAAGTTTTACGTTACGGGCGAACTCAACAGAAAAGTCATGCCCTGGAATGGGAAAAGGAGTGGGGGTTGTGGACTAGGATGTGGAGTTCGCCCTTCGTACCCGCTCGGATATCGCAGAGCTTTGCCGCATATCGATTTTTACGTATTCAAAGGGGAAAAAAGGGCGAACTCAACATAAAAATTATATGGGTGTTTCACCAAGAGGTCTAGAATCTGAAAATGAAAAAAAAAATTTGTCCGATGTTGAGTTCGCCCTTCGTACCCGGAGCGCCTCATACCAACCCTGAGGTCCGGGGTTCCATTTTGCGGTCTGTCGAAGGATTTTTTAATTGAATAATTTAAAAATTCCAGCAGTCTGTGGTTTATCAAAATTAGCAAAAGCCGTTTTTTAATTAATTTTTTGTTTTTTAGGTTAAAAGAACCCCGCAGTTGATTCGAGGTCCTTATAATGCAAATAAAAGGTCGAGATATGTTGAATTAGTTTTAGTCGTTGACAATAAACTTTATGAAGGGATGAATAAAAATTTAGACACTGTCCACGCTCATACTAAAGATTTAGCAAATATAATAAATTCTGTGAGTAAAACTGCGTTATTAAACTTTGTTTATTGTAAAATTTTCAGCTTTATATGCCATTAAATATATTCATTGCACTTGTTGGAGTCGTTGTTTGGACTGAATTGGATGAGATTGAACTCTCATCAAAAGGGGATACTACACTAACGAACTTTCTTCATTATCGAAGAGGCAAACTTGTCAAAGAGCATCCGAATGATAATGCGCAACTTTTAACGTAAGTGCTTTTCTATTGGTTTTGATGTGGGTTAATTTTGTTCTTTAGGAGAGTACAGTTCGAAGGAGGAGTCGTCGGTAAAGCGCTGAAAGGTCCGATATGTACGTATGAGTTCAGCGGAGGTGTTTCAATGGATCATAGTCCAGTAGCTGGATTAGTGGCTACCACTGTTGCGCATGAGATGGGACACAATTTTGGGATGGAGCATGACACAAAATCATGTGATTGTCCTGATGATCGTTGTATTATGGCTGCTTCATCGAGTACTTCCTGCCCGACACACTGGAGTTCCTGCAGTTTACGTTATTTAGCCAACGCATTTGAACATGGGATGGATTACTGTTTGAGAAACAGGCCTGAAAGTTTATTCGATAGCCCCGTTTGCGGTAACGGTTTTGTCGAACCGGGTGAGCAATGCGACTGCGGACTTAAAGATCGCTGTACAAACCCATGTTGTAACGCTTCAACATGTATGCTTCATTCTAACGCATCCTGCGCCACTGGAGAATGCTGCGATTTAAGCACATGCCATCCAAGACAGCAGGAAACATGTGCAGAACTGCAGATCATGAATGTGATCTTCCTGAATATTGTACTGGTGAATCAGAATATTGTCCAAGTGATGTATATAAGATGGATGGAGAGACATGCTCTTTTGGGAAAGCATTTTGTTATAAAGGTGAATGCAGAAGTCACACAGATCAGTGTAAACTATTGTGGGGACCTAGCGGCAAATCTTCAAATTTCCGATGCTATCATTTCAACACTAAAGGTTCTCGTCACGGAAACTGTGGTTACAACAGATTGAATCAATCATACATCAAATGCTATGACGAGTAAGATATCTTAATTTGTCAAATCAAATGTAACTTTTCTTTTTAGACACATCTTTTGTGGTATGCTGCATTGCATGCATCTCAATGAACGTCTTGAATTTGGAATGGAATCTGTTTCAATTTTAAGCCATTCATTTATAAATTCGGGGACTAGCGTCATACCTTGTCGGACGGCCATAGTAGACCTTGGAATTAACGAAGTTGATCCAGGATTAGCTCCTGATGGTGCGAAATGCGCCGAAGGAAAAGTAAGAAGACTTATATACTTGGGAAAAATCTAAATTAATTTTAAGATGTGTGTGGGACAAAAATGTCTCCCTGTAGATTCATTAACAGCAGGAACATCATGCCATAATAACTGCAACAACAACGGCGTCTGCAATAGTCTTGGCCATTGTCATTGTAATCCTGGTTACGCACCTCCTCACTGCCAAGATCCAGGAACAGGCGGCTCTGAAGACAGTGGCCCAGCATCTCAACCAAATGGTAAATATCATATCATCTCCAAAATATTCATTAACGACATTTTGTTAAGGGCCAAAACCTGTGCGCTGCCGAATAAAACGTAAGGCGTAGATATTTAGCTGCGTTTCTTAATCTTAGCTTTATGCTAAAAATAGATTTTTTAATAATTTGGCAGAGCGCAATTGTAGGCTGATAGACCTTAATATGAAACAAATAATAAGACATCTAATTTTTTTCATAAATTTTTAGCTCGTCGTGAAGTCATAAATGCTTTCTACATTATATTCCTTGGTATCGTCCCAGCGATTGCGTTGGCATCGTTTTTCGTCTATTATATGAAAAGAAATAAAGTTTTTGGAAAGCGCCCTCGCCCAGTCATGTACGTACGAAAATCCCCCAATGATATAAAATGTCAAGAGATTTATTCAGTCCCTAATCCTGGAAGGAAAATTTCTAAAGTTGATAGTTTCCGATCTAAACCTGAAATTTCAAATTCATGTTTGGTTTATACTACAAGTAAACAAGCAATGGATTTAATCAATGCTAGATTAAATAACCCCTGATGTGCTTTTTGTGTGTACAGTGCTTTTGTGTGTAAAATAGCTTTTTTTTCTGCAGGTTCGAGAAGAAACTTCATCATCAAGGAAATGCTGGAGCTCATCATCAACCTTTGGAGATTTCAGGTCCAATGAATGTCGATCATTCAAGGGCGACACTTTTGCCGAAGCAGGATAATGAAGTTCGAAATGAGCTTTTAGGGCAGTTTAAAGGTTTTAGTATAACTCCGATACAAAATAAGCCGGTTCCGACGCGTCCGGCGCCTGCGATACCGAACCCGGCTGTTCCAAACCAAGTCCACCACGAAAAACCGGAAATTTCACGTCCCGTTTTGGAAAACACAACATCCCATACAGCCCAAGAGTTGATGCCGAATCGAATTTCATCTCCGATTCGTCCTGCTCCTAAAGTCCCTCCAACAATCGAAGAAAAGAAAAGGGAATATCCAACTCTGACAAGAATCGCTTCTTTTATGCGTGGGCAGAAAAACGAAAAGGCTCTTCAAAGGCCTAGAGTCGACAAAGGTACTTTACGAAGTTTACAAATATCGGATCCGATTCCTCAAAGCGAAATCGAAGTTCCCAAAGGTGTTGAAGTCTCCCGCGCACAAAGTATGCGAGAGAGCCCAACAAAACGCCCTCAACTACCTTCTTTTGGATCCATGAGACAAAAACGTCCAACAAGCATTCCAGCTGCGCATAGACCAAAATCACCTCCACCAATGCCTCCCGGATCCATTAAACCACAAACATCATACGATGACTGTCTTAATATTGTCAAAGCTCCTTTAGCCAGAATCGAAGACGACAGCCCTAAAGAAAACATATACGCAGTTATCGAAGAAAGTCCTGTTGAGACACGTTCCAAAAAAATCGAACCACCCGATGAACTTCTAAATGAAATTGTCTCAGAAATAGAAGCTAGAAATACAGAATCCATCTATTCAGCATCTACGCTTAAAAAGAAGAAAAAAAATGAAGATGATTCTTCAGATTACATGAATACTTCATGGAGCGATGTTTCTAATCAAAAATCTAGTTCATCAGCTAGTTCGAGCTCATCGAATTCTGGTTATATGAGTCCAATAGCGCAGACAAAACAAGCTGAAAATGAAGTAAAACCAATCAGAGTACCTGATATGTCGGCTCCATATAAGCCGTTTACTCAACATAGAGGACCGCTTGCAAATGCTTATAGAGAGAAAGAAGAGCGCCCTCCGCTAAAGCGGTCGAAGACTCCTCCTACTCTAGAAGTTCAGAAGAAGCCTTTAAGCGTCCCTAAAGACGTCAAAAAGCCTCCAGTCAAAACCGTCAAACCTGACATTGTATCATCCTGCGAAGGTTTGAAATCGCCCGACGTCATTTCAAAAGAAGATGACGGAAAAAAGAACGGACGAATCCCCCTCGGCAAACCTGTCGTCGTACCCAAACCCAAAACCGTTCCTGTTATGAGGACAAACTCAAAAGTAGCGTCGTTACAAAAAAAGTTTGAAAGTCAAAACAGGTAAATTCCAAGACTGCTCATCTTTTATCCCTTTTTGTTTCGGTAAAAAGGTTCTCAAGTCTGCTCGCCGAGCGAATCGGTTGTGTGATATAAAGAAGGTTTTTTTTCGTTTCTTAATTCCTGCTTTGTTCCTAATTTGAAAGAAAAGTATGTAAATAAATCTTTTATGTATAAAATTCTCCCCTTCCCCTTTTCCAATTTGATGTCTGCTTTAATATTGATGTTAGCAATAAAATCGCATATTATACAAGTTATTGAGTGACATATTAAACTAATTTTCAAATCAGCGATATCATTTGTCAATCTAAATATCACTGAATAAATCACATCTCTCCATCAAAATATCAGACAATTTTAAAATATGTAACTCAATAAGTCTTTTTCTTGCTGTTTTTTCTTTTTATTTCGGTGCTATTCTTGTATAATTTGAAGATTCTATGCTTCGCAATAATATTTCAAATTGTTATCTAGTTTTTTTGTAAATAAGTCTTTTTTTAATTTTTTTTTAAATATTGTTCTTTGCTTTTTATTTGTAAAATTTTAAAAAATTGTATATTTATTTATTCATAAATTTAAGCCACTGTTAATTTTTTTTATATTTTTTACTACAAAAATTAAAAATAAAAACAAAATTTATACCTACATACATTGTGGCTCTAAGTCTTAAGGTTTAACTAAGCTACTTGATACCAAAGATGTTGTATGGAAGGAAATAAGGTTATTTAAATGTTCCATTTGTATACGGACTACCCTTTTTCCTTCATATTGATGTTAAAAACGAAATACAAAGCTATATGTATGGAAAAGCAATTATTTTATTAACCTCATCTGCCAGAAAAAGGAAGCCAGGAAAGGAAAATCGATTATTAACTTCCTTAAAGAAGTTATTGCGATACCCTCGACGTCGGGTTTTTGGGGAAGGGTCTTCCAGACCCCGGAGGGTCAAATCGAATATTGATCTTTACCGATCTCAACTTTGTCTGTGGTGCCGGCCGGCCGTCCGTAGCATTTTTTTCCGGAACACTTTACGGCCACAATTTTCATCCGATTTTCACCAAATTTTCACCAAAATTTCTTTAGCTTGAAGAAGAATGTAACGAGGGCGATTTTTGAATTTCGAAAAAATGGCGGAGATATGTCTGTTTGAAATTTTAAAAAATGTGCTGCGGCCGAACCGTTAATCCGATTTCCTCCAAATTTTCACCAATTACTCCTTATATTTTTTAAGAATTTTTGGCGTAAAAAAATTGCGACTTTTTATTTATTATTTTTTTTTTAGTAGGGAGAAATTTCGTACTTCTACCCTTTACGAGAGGCACATCCCTAGGCCAAAGAGCCCATTATTTCTACCTTGACAAAAATATTTAAAAAAAAAAAAAAATTTCAAAAAAACTTATAAAATTTTTCGAAAAAAAAACCCGGAAAATTTTTCGAAATAAACTTTGAAAATTTTTTTTTGGTCAAAAAAAAAATTTTTTTTTGAAAATTTATACTTCCCCCTTCCGTTATACTTCCCCTCCTTTATACTTCCCCCTCCGTTATAATTCCCCCTCCTATATTGTTACTTCTCTTTAAGGAAGTTCCCGTCGGGGCCAGCTCCAGACTAGTTGAAACTTTGAAAAAGCAATAATTTTATTAACCCCATCTGCCAGAAAAAGGAAGCCAGGAAAGGAAAAACGATTATTTCTTAACAGTTTATTATTGTTTGAAAAAAACAACACTGGGTCAAAATATATTTTCATAATTAATCAAAATGAACAAAATTTAAACTCTAATAGGAATAAATTAGTCTTGAGAATCTGGTATGGCACAAATAAGGCTTTAAAAAAAATTGAAACAATTTTAAGTGCGTTTACCAAGACACATATCACGTTTATAAATTAATAGAAAAAAAATTAATGTGCTAATTAAATTAAAGCTCTTTCTATTTATCTAAAGCCATTAAAAAAAATTAAAGTTTATTTTTTTGATATTTAACTTGGCTGATAAAATGAAGCCTTATCACATTTTTGAAGTTCTGAAGGAGGAAGTTTAGAATCCAGATGCGCCGGGAGTTGGGTTTCTGACGGGGGTTGTCGTTTTTGCTAAAGCTTTGAGCTCCTCGTTCGCTTCTTGCTGGAGCATCGCATTGTCAAGGCGAGAAATCGCTTCACTCAGTTCAGTCGCCCAATCATCGCTTCCTTTGGGCGCTTCAATAACCGATAAATCTTTTACCCTTTGCCGCAACTCCTCCAAATCCTTTTAAACCAAGAAATACATTATTTTTGTTGCATTCGTTTTTAGGATATCCAAGGTTAAAGGGACAATTAGTCCATGCTTTTTTGGGAAGCAGATTTCAATGATGGAGTAGAGGTTTAAAGGAATTCTTGAGTTTAGTCATGTTAGTAAAATGTTCAGTTTTTGTACTTACAAAACAAAAAAATAAAGTTAGAAAATTATAAGTCATTACAACAGTTGTTGTATAATTTCAGTGTTGTCATCAAGTGTTCTTCTTTTCTGTAAAAGTCCTTTTTTTGTATCTTTGTTTTCGGTCAACGATAATTTTGAAAAATAACTTACTTCTTCTAGAGGTTCAATATCAATTTCTTCATTGTCGGAAACAGCGGAAGAAGTCGCTATGCTTAAGCTTCCTAAGCTACGAAGGTCCGCTCGCTCCAGCTCTTGCTCCAAGTCCCAACTTCCGACAGCACCGTCGCAGTCAGCGTCTTCTTTTCTCTCAATAATATCATCTAAAAGATTCGATTATTTTGGGGGAAGGAAAAGAAAAAAATTACCTTTAATATATTCTTGTTTTTTCTCGACTTCAAGTTCGGCCCCAACTCCAGGCTCTCTCGGCCCGACAGGGGAAGGACTTACGTTTCCACTCTTATCTCTTCTTCTAGAATGGATTTCTTCTGAAATAAGCTCAAGTCTTCGCAGAGAAGAAGAATAGTCTGATTTCACTTTTGAGATTTCAGCCTGTATTTGATCTATACGTCGTTTTGAGTATCAAGTTGGCCTTGGCAGACTTCTTTTTCGACAAAGTACGGTTTTGACTTAATAATACTTCTCCTAAGTTTTCCTTCAAGGTTTAAAACCTAAAATTTAAAGGCACAATGAGAAATGAAAAAATAACATCTGGAGTTAACCACCCACTTAGATTATCTTTTACATCACTTGTTACCGAACTATTAATAATCGTTTTAAGATGTTTATTCTCAGCCTTGAAATGATTCCTACATGCATGTGAAGTTTCCCAGGAAGAATGTCGCTGTGGGAACTTCCTTTTTTCACATCGCTTTTACTCTTTTTTAAGCCCATAAGAAAAAATGTTAAATATTAGGTGTACAAAATGAAACTCGGCTAAAATGTACAAAATTCAAATTTACCCTGTGGCTGAGTTTCATTTTGTACACCTAATAAATAAAAATTGTAGGAAATTTAATTTTCTATAAATTTGTACTTAATTATTTTTTTCTAGGATGCACCATTTTCGGAAAATAATTTTTTTTATCTTGAAAACAGTGCGTCCTAGAGAAAAAATGAATAGAATAAAAATTAAAGAGAATTGAATTTCCAACAGATTTTATTTAGTGCATTTTTTCAATATCTGTAACGGTTTACGATTTACAAGCCTTTAAAAATTAACCTTCTTAATGGTTATACTTCAATAACCTTCTTATACGGAGAAGGTCAACTTTTGATGGACTTTAACGCCTAAAATGTTCGAAATTTTGAAAAAATGAACTACTAGGTGTACAAAATGAAACTCGGCTAAAATCTACGAAATTCAAATTTACCCTGTGGCTGGCTGAGTTTCATTTTGTACACCTAATAATAAAAATTGTAGGAAATTTAATTTTTTATAAATTTGTACTTAACTATTTTTTTCTAGGATGCACCATTTTCGGAAAATATTTTTTTTTTAAATAAATTTATCTTGAAAACAGTGCGTCCTAGAGAAAAAATGAATAGAATAAAAATTAAGGAGAATTGAATTTCCAACAGATTTTATTTAGTGCATTTTTTCAATATCTGTAACGGTTTACGATTTACAAGCCTTTAAAAATTAACCTTCTTAATGGTTATACTTCAATAACCTTCTTACACGGAGAAGGTCAACTTTTGATGGACTTTAACGCCTAAAATGTTTAAAATTTTGAAAAAATGAACTACTAGGTGTTCAAAATGAAACTCGGCTAAAATCTACAAAATTCAAATTTACCCTGTGGCTGAGTTTCATTTTGTACACCTAATACTTACTCTCTGTTCGGCCATGTTGAAAAGCATCGCCTTTTTTGATGTTCTCGTCCTTTTTCCGCCCTATTATACTCAGCATCAGTCACCTGTAAAACGGACCATTTATCTCGAAGTCATTATAGAATGGAGTAGGCGGAAAATTACGGGGGGAAGATCGATCTGATGGGAAAAGGTCAAAGGACTCTTTTTTTACCTTAGTGGTCGCATGATTCAACATCTCCTGCCAAGCGTTGTCGAATTTCCATTCGTGCTGCTTACTCAGAAACCTTGCTTCAGCCAAAGCAACTGTCTCCTTAGCCGCCTGATGGATTTCTAAAAATCCAAAATACAGTCATAAACCGTGTTTTAAGATAATAAGGAATTTTCCGGCCATAAAAATCGGATCAAAAAAAGACCTTGAGTAGTATAACAGGATTAAGTTAATTTGAACAATGGAAAATCTTAATTTCTTTTTTGTTTTAATTGTTTCTGAATCGTTTTAACAGAATGACCTTGAAAGTCATTCTTTGAATGACTCATTTGCTTTTAAATAGAATTTCGAGGAAGCTTCAAGGGTATTACCGTTGGCTCTTTGAAATTCGACGGCCGCTCTTTGGCATTCGATTCTTGCTTTCCGGGCAATCTCCAGAGATTCATAGTAGGGCCTGGCACGTTCAATGCAGCTCCCAAGTTTACATGTCATTACTTTAAGTCGACGGGTCGAATCGTTGAGAAGGATGTTAAAAGTCGTATTCGCCTCCTGAAAGAACGGAAACGAAAATAAAAAGGATGAGAACAAGGACCCCTCGCCTAGATGAGACGACAATGGTACACAACGCATGAGCGGTTTGTAGCAAAGCGTGACCGTATCCTGTGAATTGCTACTTCCGCCTAAAATACGTTCGAAATTCATAACAATCATAACAGCGAACGGTTTCTATATAAAACCAAACACAAAAGAACGCCTAACAATAGACGTCAAAGAATTTTAAAAAAGGCTTCACTACATAATACAATGAATACACCATAAAAATAACGAAGCACATTTTTAAAAAACTTAACTATGCGGGTGCTAATGACTTTCATCATTTTCAGTTATCTTTTGTTCCCAATTATTTATTTGCAAACATTCATTTTAAAAACAAAACGATTTTTTATGTCCTTTTTTTAAATACAAAAAGTTTTTCTACTAAAGGAGTCTATTGTCAACTGACCTCTTGGGCCAGGATTTTATATGGGTCGACGTCGATTGTTTGTCCGCAATGAAGACAACCAAGTGTTCCATTGCAAAACAACGCATTATGAAATCAATGCGTGAAGTAATTTTTACATGATTCATTTTAACTTCCTTAAAGAAGTTATTGTGATACCCTCGACGTCGAGTTTTTGGGGAGGGGTCTTCCAGACCCCGGAGGGTCAAATCGAATATTGATCTTTACCGATCTCAACTTTGTCTATGGTTCCGGCCGTCCGTAGCATTTTTCCGGAACCCTATACGGCCACAATTTTTAACCGATTTTCACCAAATTTTCACACAAATTTCTTTAGCCGGTGAAGAAGAATGCGACGAGGGCGATTTTTGAATTTCGAAAAAATGGCGGAGATATGTCTGTTTGAAATTTCAAAAAATTCGCTGCGGCCGAACCGTTGGTCCGATTTTCACCAAATTTTCACCAATTACTCCTTATATTTTTAAGAATTTTTGGTGTAAAAAAATTGCCACTTTTTAATTATTATTTTTTAGTAGGGAGAAATTTCATACTACTACCCATTACGAGAGGCACATCCCTAGGCCAAAAAGCCCATTATTTCTACCTTGACATTTAAAAAAAAAAAAAAAAAGTTAAAAAAGCGCAAATTTAAAAAAGAAAACCCGGAAAATTTTTCGAAAAAAACTCGGAAAATTGAAAAAAAAACTCGGAAAATTTTTCGAAAAAAACTCGGAAAATTGAAAAAAAAAACTCGGAAAATTTTTCGAAAAAAAAAAACTCGGAAAATTTTTGAAAAAAAAAAAAACCACCCTCTCTCTAATACTTCCCCTCCCATATACTTCCCTCCGTTTACGTCTCCTCCGTTATACTTCCCCCTCCTATATATTTCCCCTTCCTATATACTTCCCCCTCCTATATTGTTACTTCTCTTTAAAGAAGTTTTCATTGGAAACCAGTACTTTACAACAGTCGAAGTGGGACTTGAGGGGAAGATGAGGTCCGGTACAATCAATACCGTCGAATATTTTTCCCATCTCCCAGTTTCTCAACATTCTGCAACTCTACATAGAGTTCGGCGTATTCGTATTTACGTAATTACGAATTTTTCGTATTCATAAACATATTCACACATTACAATTCTATAAATACTAATATAAATACGTTCGTATTTACGAATATGAATACGAATACGCCCAACTCTGTACAAATATTCCGAATTGTACAATTTCTTCTAAAAATTGTAAATGAGATCATCTTCTGATTTCGTTCAATTTCATAAGAAAAGAGAGGTTGGAAATTCTTCATTTTCATTGTTTATTTTGCAAACCCGGTTTTTTCGAGGTCTTCTTTTCTTCGATGTTTATCAACATTTCATATTTTTTTAAGCCAAAAAATATTCTGACTCCTGGTAAGCGTAGCCTCAGGATAGTATCGCCACATCACAAGCTCTCACCTCAAAAACGCTTTTGTAATTAAAAAAGCATTTTTAATGTGGTAAAAGTTTTAACCTATATGATTTATGATGCGGGAGTTTTTAGTATTTCTGCAAGATCTCTAGACGACCTCGCTGACTTTTCTTCCGGCACAACGTCGCATTCAATGATCCAAAAATGTTTTAGATTCGTTCCCCTTTCGAGTTGAACTCTTCACGACTTCGAATGGCTCGAACAACAAAAAAAGAAACACGTTCGAAAGCCTTTCACGATCGTAGTTTAAAAGGTCAATCGTTTAGTGCAAGCACAATAAAAAAATTCTAAGAGACAAAACAAAAATTCTAATG
Organism: Orius insidiosus; assembly: GCA_014119065.1. Taxonomy (NCBI): domain Eukaryota; kingdom Metazoa; phylum Arthropoda; class Insecta; order Hemiptera; family Anthocoridae; genus Orius; species Orius insidiosus. Next base: position 23,449 of record JACGAQ010001552.1, read on the forward strand.
CATTTCTCAAGTTTCAAATTGACATTTTGAAAAAAGTTCGATGAAAACGTTAGTAATGCGTAGTAGGAGGAGGAATGTTTGGAATTTTAAATGACCTCAGGCTATCGGTGAACGCTCGGTTGGTCCCGACTAGCGGTTATAAAACTTGTTAAAATTTATAACGCATGTAGAATCTGATTTTAATAATTCTCGGACCGTTACTACCGGGGTTTTTGACCAAATGTTACTTCCGAACTCCCAACAATCTAATTCAAACACATGAAAAACAAAGAGAAAAGGCCGATGGAATCTATAGATTAGTCTGTTTGCACAATAAAAAAGAAAATTTTTGAATAATTTAACAAAAAACTCACGTCTAATTCTATTTCCAATTTGTTGATTTGGTCAGTGCAGTTGTTAAGTTGTTCCAACTCAATCTGAAAAAACAAAAATACAAAAAGATATTAGCAGTAGGTCTACGAGTATAAGTGTTCCTTGTATCTTGGAGAAATTTTTTAAAAAAAGATAAGTAACCCCGAATCTTTTTATTTTTACTCCAATTCGCTCCGGCGAAGTGATAAACGCTGAGGACTTTCTAATCAAGCTACTTTCTCCCGAAGGCCATTTCACTTCGGCGACGAAGAATCGGATATGTCAATAATTAAAAAAAAAGTTCATTAAAAAGAAGAAAAAAAACAAAAAGAAAAGACAACGGATTATCTTACTAGGAAGAGACTTGTGTAAAAAAATATCACGTTTTTAGATGTGTCGTTGCATAATTTATTGTTTCATTAACTTTTTTTCAAGGTCGTTTTTATGTTATGCGCTGAAACGGTCGATTAGTTTAAGGAAGTTTCCGGTTAACTTCCAAACTCTATGACATAAGAGCTACTACGAGGCCTTTTGTAGCATAAATGACATCTTGAGCAAACACAAAAGGTATTTTAGCTTAAGTCTTCTTCTACAAGTTAACCTGGATTGTTTAGCTTGATTTTGAGCAGAAAATTCTGCATTCTACAAGATAATGACATTTTTTAGCACTTGATTCCTACCTAGCATTTATGATCTGATTAAGTTTTGCAGGAGCATTGGTATCAACCCTTTTGGATCTATTGTGCGCCCTTCAAGCTGAATTTAAAGCTCCCAAGGGTTTTAATCAGCATACAGGCTAGATGTAGGTCTCGCAGATTGGGCTTAACGAACAAAATAGCAATCTGCTCCGACAGCCAGGCCACACTAAAAGCGCTATCTGCCCCCGAAAACACCTCGGCGGTGGTGCGCAATTGTTTAGAGGCCCTGGGGGAAATATCCGCCGACAACTCTGTTTTGCTGTCATGGATCCCAGGGCACTCGGGGCTCAAGGGCAATGAGAAGGCCGACGAGCTGGCCCGCAAGGGATCAGAAATTACCCCCATTCTGTCACATTTCTAGGAGTGTGAAGAGTGAGGAGCTTAAAAGGCAAACTCTACTACTTTGACGAGATGGCATAAAGCTCGAGGTCAAAGCATGCCAAGATATTTATTACGGCATGGATTCACAGCAGAACTGCTCAGGCAGGCAGAACCTCCGCATTATGGTGGGTCTGCTGAGCGGTCACTGCAAACTCCGCAAGCACCTTCAAAGGTTGGGAGTGACAGAGGACAGCACCTGCCGCTTCTGTTTGGAGGAGGAGACGGCGGAGCACGTCCTCTGTTATAGCGAAGGCCTATTAGGGGAAGAGAAACCCAGTCCATCGAACTACACAAAGAGACCCCTGTCCAGCCTCTGGAGGCTAATCAAGAGCCTGGGGCTTGAAGGGGAGCTCTGATCAGGAAACAAGGGCGCACAATAGACCCATTAGGGGTCGGAGTGCACATTAAAAAACCTAAATCTAGGTCTCGCGAGTCTATGGGCTGTGTTTTTTCCGCAGCACATGAAGCTGGGATTGACCAAGGCAGGACATGCTCCGTCGTTTCCTCCTCCTCTAAACGGTAGGTGCTCTGTCGCTCCTATCTTTAGAGGATGTTTTTGTAGTTATCTGTATCGAGTCAGCAGACCTAATGCGGACTTCGGTTCTGAACTGACTAGCGCTTCTGCCGAGAATCCTTCGATGAACTTCTTAGACCTTGGGAGTTTTGCCATCATGGGCTTCTTTTGGGCACTTCTCTCTTCACACTTCAAGAAATGTGACAGATGAATTCAGGGCCCTCCATTACGTTCGTCAGCCTCCCCCATTGCCCCTCAGCAGTGCCCTGGGACCCAAGACAACATGACTGCTGTTGATCAGATAAAGCCATATAGCTTGATCATGGTTATGAAACTTTTAAAAATACAAATGATGTTAAAATCAAGATTTTGAGCCTTTCCTTTGGATACATAATTTGATTCTGAGCATCTATGTAGAAAGCAATAATGTAAAATTCGTACAAGGCCATACAAATTGATTAATTTTTAAACTTGGTTATTAGCTAGCGATAAGGACAAAAATTACTTAACTGACTAACCAATGATTATGTGATTAGGGCATCACGTGTCATACTTCATAAGCGTTCTTTGCTCTTCATAAATAGAAGAAACAAAAACCGACCAGTGAAAATTGTTTCCGAGTCAATAGGATAGAATTGAATTCTCCCTTTCCTGTCTGGGCCGATTTAAATTGCTCTCTGGGGTCGTCACTCTTCGTTTTCTCTATTCATTCGCCCATTGTTTAATAGATTAGAATCGCACAAATACAATTTTTTTCCCCCTTTTATTGTACTGCAAAAGAATTAATAAAACGCATAGTATGTAGCATAAATTAGCATAGGCTTCATGGGAATGCACAAGGTCATGAGAACGATTCCAGATATAGAAAGAATGAAAAAATAGACGGAATGGTCGGAAGTTATAATTAATTTAATAACTTGATTCGTGTGGGCATAATTATTTAATTTTAAACCATGACAAAAAAAATAGTTTTAATACATCCAAATCCAGGGTTAACCCCCTAATTGTTGATTAACTTCCTTAAGATTAAAATGGCATTTTTGCTCAATTTTAAGGGCGCGTTTCGTTTGGTCAAATGGATCCTGATCTAGTGATTGCTAGTGTATAGCGCAGTTCTCCAGAGTCTTTTAAAATCCAGTAACCGATAAAAATGAGAAGTTTTCCGTAGTAGGTACGATAACTTAGAAATGAGCTTACTATAGGCTTATCAGAGCAATTTAAGCGAACTTTACATTTAGGAGTCAAAAGCAGAGATGGGCAAAATCATAATCATGAATATGATTAAGATTTTAAATAATAATTTTAATTCTTTAATTCCTATGATTTAAAATCTTAATCATATTCATGAATATTTTTCTGTGATTAAGAATAAGATTAAATTCGTATTCACGTAGCAAAAGTATGATTAAAATCACACTCATGAGTATGATTAAGAATAAAATCCTTATCACAGAGATCAATTAATCACTTTTAATCACAAAAAAAACTGTGATTAATCCAGAAAGCTGTGATTAGTTTTTGAGAGTAAATTGTGATCAGAGGTGACAATATTCACAGATTCCTGTGATTACACTATGTACTATGATTGATCAAGCTTTTCCCTTAATTAATCCCAGATTCCAATGATTAATCAGTATTTTCCTATGATTAATCACAGATGTCTTGTGATTAAGAGTTGATTCTTAATCATCTCTGTGATTAGGATTTTATTCTTAATCATCTCTGTGATTAGGATTTTATTCTTAATCATACTCGTGAGTGTGATTTTCATCTTATTCTTAATCACAGAAAAATATTCCTATGATTTAAAATCTTAATCATATTCAGATTAAGATTGCCCATCTCTGCTTTTGACTCTGTCTCATGTGACTTATGAAAACCTGAAATTGATATTAAATGAATGGTAATTTTTGTAGAGAAATTTAAGTGATGAAAGCCTTGACAAAAACTCGCGATCCTCCGTGAAAGTAATTTGCGTTTGAGGTCGTTTTCTTCCGACACGTTGTAGAGAAATTTAAGTGAAAGCCTTGACAAAAACTCGCGATCCTCCGTGAAAGTAATTTGCGTTTGAGGTCGTTTTCTTCCGACACGAAAGGCCCCCCGAACTCCCCCGCAGAAGCACCTAAACTTTTTCTACTCGAAAAGAACGAAAAATTTTTATGTAACTTGAGTAGAGACCTTTTAAGAGCCAATCGTTTTATGGCTTCAATGATAAAAATGAACAAAATGGGTGATCACAGCATTAGGGCACTATGCCAAATTTTCTGCCAACAGCGCAGAGTTGCACATTCTGTGAAACTTTTTGACTATATAAAACCGGCGGTTAAATTAAAAATTAACACATTACATACTCTGTATAATCTAGTGTTTTCTATCTAGGAAAGAAAAGGTGGGTCTTATGTCATAAGTACATTTTAACCTAAAGATGGAGGTATTAACTTACTTGTATCCTAGGATCTAGATCGTCATCTTCAAATTGTCCTGATTCAGTCTTTATGGGTTCCATGCTCAACATAGAATTTGAAGAAAACCGTTTAAATAGAAGCACAGCACAGTGATAAAGAAGTTTTTAACGGTTGGAAGGGTGAAGAAGCCGTCGCTCAGGACATGGATGGGTTTGGGTTAAACACGAAATTTGAATGGGTTTTGAAGACAAAGAAGGACATTGATCTAGAGGACAAGAGGATAAAAGAATCGACATTCGACTGGTGTTTTCTCCGAAAATAATCGTGATTAAAGAGAGGGGCGGAGAAACGTCAAACCCAAACCCCACCACTCGTTCATCTCCGGCGGCGCCAATATTCAAATAGTCCAAGGGGACAAAATAGCCCCTCCTCACAAAAATCATTCTGCACCAACTGAAAAAGACTATGGTATCAACTTCCTCGCCTTCCCATGGGCGAAAAGAGACATACCCAAGATGTATGAAGACTGTAGAGAAAGAGGAGAAATGAAGCACCCTTGCTGCCAATTTCAAAGCTCCCCTTGGTGGCATCGCAAAACTCTTTTTATCATTTTTAGATGTCCTATCAAAATCTCAGAGCACTGCGTTTCTAGAATTCTGATGATTTTCTCCAGAACACTTTATGCCCATAATTTCCAACCGATTTTCACCACATTTTCTTTAGTCGGTAAACAAAAAACTAACGAGGGCGATTTTTGAATTTCGAAAAAATGGCGAATATATGTCTGTTTGAAATTTTAAAAACCGTTGGTACGATTTTCATCAAATTTTCACCAATTACTCCTCACATTTTTTACGAGTTTTTGGCGAAAAAAAATTATTATTAATTATCATTTTAGTAGGGAGAAATTTCATACTTCTACGCAGAGATGGGAATATGAATATGATTAAGATTTTAAATCATAGGAATATTTTTCTGTGATTAAGAATAAGATTAAATTCGTATTCACGTTGTAAAGTATGATTAAAATCACACTCACGAGTATGATTAAGAATAAAATCACACTCACGAGTATGATTAAGAATAAATCACACTCACGAGTATGATTAAGAATAAAATCACACTCACGAGTATGATTAAGAATAAAATCACACTCACGAGTATGATTAAGAATAAATCCTAATCACAGAGATGATTAAGAATCACTTTTAATCACAGGAATTCTGTGATTAATCCCAGAAAGCTGTGATTAATCACCGGAACATTGTGATTCATTACAGGAATCTGTGATTAATTACAGAAATCTGTGATTAATCATAGGAAAATAATGATTAATCATTGGAATCCTGGATTAATTAAGGGAAAAGCTTGATCAATCATTAGTACATAGTGTAATCACAGGAATCTGTGAATATTGTCACCTATGATCACAATTTACACCTATGTCACAAATTTACTCTCAAAAATCTATCAATCTCTAAAACTCCAAAATTTTAATCATTATTTAAAATTTTGATTTGACAATATTATTTTTGAGTTTTTAGTTTTTGAGAGTAAATTGTGATCAGAGGTGACAATATCATAGATTCCTATGATTACGCAATGTACTAATGATTGATCAAGCTTTTCCCTTAATTAATCCCAGATTCCAATGATTAATCATTATTTTCCTATGATTAATCAATCACAGATTCCTGTAATTAATCACAACGTTCCGGTGATTATCACAGCTTTCTGGGATTAATCACAGATTTCCTGTGATTAAAAGTTGATTCTTAATCATCTCTGTGATAAGGATTTTATTCTTAATCATCTCTGTGATAAGGATTTTATTCTTAATCATCTCTGTGATAAGGATTTTTTCTTAATCATCTCTGTGATGAGATTTTATTCTTAATCACCTCTGTGATAAGGATTTTATTCTTAATCACCTATGTGATAAGGATTTTATTCTTAATCATCTATGTGATAAGGATTTTATTCTTAATCAACTCTGTGATAAGGATTTATTCTTAATCATCTCTGTGATAAGGATTTTATTCTTAATCATCTCTGTGATAAGGATTTTATTCTTAATCATACTCGTGAGTGTGATTTTAATCTTATTCTTAATCACAGAAAAATATTCCTATGATTTAAAACCTTATCATGATTAAGATTTTGCCTATCTCAGTTCCACGCCTTACGAAGGCACCTCTCTTGGGGAAAATCCCATTATTTCTACCTTGATACTTAGAAAATTTTTCAAAAAAAAAAAAACCTTTGGCTGCCAACCCATTTCTACATTTTTTACTTCTCGTTAAGGAAGTTTTCGTTGGAAGCTCTTCAAACTTTTATTTCAAAAGGCGATAGAATTGAGTGGATAACTGATCAAAATAAATATTTTATTTTACAGGCAGAAAATACATAGGATCCACATTAAAATAACAAAATAAAACTTAAAAACATATAATTCCCTAAAATATTTAAACACTTCCTAAAAACTAACTCGAGTAGTTTTTACAGGTACAGAATTTCAACTTTTGTGATTTGATAAAATTGTGTCAGAAAATTCTATCTACCTAAGCAAAAAACATGAATTTGGCACTAATTTGAACATAAAAAAGGAATGTCATAAGGGATTGAGCTTCAAACTTAAGGGATCCTAGTTGAGCTGCCGTGACTTTGGTTTACGACAGCTAAAAAACCAGAATACCATTTTAAAATTATTTTGAGTATTTACAAGGTTTTTGATAAGATTTGATTAAGAGAATATCAGACATAAGTGGTTCTCGTCGACCGAATGCGAGGGTCAACTGGGCTTTGATTCTAAAACTGATCTCAGATCTTCGGGTAAAGTGCAGACGATTTCTTCCATCCGCCTTTGAAGCTGTTTACAAGTAGTTTCGCTTAAACGAACGTTTCGAGATTTACATTCATCGAGTTTACATCTAATTTTAATAATCATGTCAACTACTTCGACTTCCTGTTTGTCTGCGACCCAACGTCTGAGGTCGGCCATCGAGAGAGCTTCCAGCTGTAAAACTTGAAGTTTTTCATTCATAGCTTTATAACGAGTGTTGTACCACCCGATGAAATTGGGAGAGCGGAAAAATCTTTTGTATAGACCTTCCCAGTTTCCTTTAATACCAGTCGTCAGCTGAGGACCTGACTTATCTAAAGAAGCGATAAACGCATCAGGATTAAACGGCCATGGAGTTGGAGCTGCTTTATAAGGAGATATATTTTTATGAAGTGGCATCAAAGTTGCCATATATCGCTCTAATGGAATCATAAAACTTTGCGTCAACTCTAAAAGGTGTCTTCTTAGTAAAGCACTTTGTACTTCTTCAGGTCTATTAGTTTGAACACCTAAAAAAAAATTTAGTTTAAAAAACAAAATGATAAAAATATTACCTTTCAGCAATTTTTTCACAATTGCTTTATCTTTTTGAAGAAAAGGTTCATATTGAGTGTAAACTCCTGATTTGCTGTCGAATGCTTTGATGACTCCTTTTTTAATTTTAGATTTTTGAAGAGTCGACGCTTTGGCCGGTTCGGGAAGTTTGATTATGTGAGGCCAGTGCTGAAGTGTTTTAGAGAAAAATGGGTTTGTTACTCCTAATATTATCGGTGGGGGTGGCTGAGTCGCTTTTGTGTATTCCTTAAATTCGGTATCGTGTATCGTAAAATAAGGACGATGTTCGCCGCAGTACATAAGCGGCATTATCATAGTGACCAGAGCATGGACCATCTGGGAACAAGTTTCAGGGGAAGAAGCCATCACGACTATAGGCTCGCCAGTCAACACTAACTCCCAAAGGAGATGAATATGATAAACGCAATTTGAAAAGCAGCTAAATAAATTATTTAGATGTACACAAGGAATGACAGTTGTTGAACAAATAGACTGTAATATTGCCGCATTCCCTAAAGAAATATCGCCTGGTATTTGAGCTTGAAGTACTGTGCCTGAAATTTTATCGTTATATCGGTTTTATTAAATATTGGTATACCTAAAAGAGGAAGACTGACGATTTCACCGGTGTCGGGTTCAGGCCAGTGGTTTATTTCATGGCATGCAGCTTCGATACTGAGAGGTCCGTTGTCGAAAAATTCTGGAGCAATCATGCCACATATCGTAAGGAAGAGATTGACGAAGGGATATTTTGAAAGAATGATGACGCTTTTTTGAAAATAGCCTCTGGGAAGGCTAGGATCTTCACCTGTCTAAAGTAAACGTAGCCATACAGGTAGTTTTTATTCGCCAGCGATGCGACCGATGATGAAGGGCTATACCTAGAAAGAGGATTATAGTTAGTTTTAAAAAATGGCGTTCAACGTTAATGGAGTTTAACGTTAACTTTGTGTTTTTAGTCCTCAAATAATAAGATATTTCCCACATTTTAAAATTTTTAGCGTTTTCACCACAAACCAGACATCTACAGTATTTTGGGAATTTGACTTGGTTTTAAGGCAGAGAAACCCCATTTTTAAAATTTAATAATTTACCTCACTTTTTTCCACAAATAAACCGCATTTACATCATTTTCAGGAGTTTTCCTCAAATTTTAGACAGAGAAAACCCATTTTAACAGGATTTTCAGGAATTTTCCCTGGTTTTAAGGTAGATAAATCCCATTCATGCAGGATCAAAAATTTTCAGGAGTTTTCCTCAAATTTTTGACAAAAAAAAACCATTTTTGCAGGATTTCAGGAGTTTTCATCAGTTTTTTGACAGAGAAACCCCATTTTTTAAGGAATTTTTCTCGGGTTTCAGGCAGATAAACCTCATTTTTAAGGATTTCAGGAGTTTTTATCAGTTTTTTGACAGGGAAACCCCTGCATATAATGATTTTTATAATTTTTTTCGGTATTTTGCCAGAGAACCTCTGTTTTACAGTTTTTTTTTTTTGTTAGATTCCCCCTGATTTACAGGTTTTTTTGGTAGATTACCATTGATTTACAGGTTTTTTTTGGTAGATTTCCCCTATATTACAGGTTTTTGGTAGATTCCCCCTGATTTACAGGTTTTTTGGTTGATTTCCCCTGATTACAGGTTTTTTTGGCAGATTCCCCCTGATTTACAGGTTTTTTGGTAGATTCCCCCTGATTTACAGGTTTTTTGGAAGATTCTCCTTGATTTACAGGTTTTTGGTAGACTTCCCCTGATTTACAGGATTTATGGTAGGTTCCTCTGATTTAAAGGTTTTTTGGTAGATTCCCCTCAATTTTCAGGTTTTTTTGGTCGATTTCCCCTAATTTACAGGTTTTTCCCCAGATTAACAGGTTTTTTGGTAGATTCTCCCAAATTTACAGGTTTTTTGGTCGATTTCCCCTGATTTACAGGTTTTTCTCCCAGATTAACAGGTTTTTTGGTAGATTCTCCCAAATTTACAGGTTTATTGGTAGATTCACCCTCATTTACAGGATTTTTGGAGATTCCCCTGATTTACAGGTTTTTTGGTAAATTTCCCCTGATTTACAGGTTTTTTTTGGTAAATTTCCCCCGATTTACAGGTTTTTTGGTAGATTCCCCCTGATTTACAAGTTTTTTGGTAGATTCCCCCTGATTTACAGGTTTTTTGGTAGATTCCCTGATTTACAGGTTTTTTTTTGTAGATTCCCTCCGATTTACAGGTTTTTTGGTAGATTTCCCTGATTTACAGGTTTTTTTGGTAGATTCACCCAGATTTACAGGTTTTTTTGGTAGATTCCCCCTGATTTACAGATTTTTTTGGTAAATTCCCCCTGATTTACAGGTTTTTTTGGTAGATTCCCCTGGTTTTAAACAGTAAACTCAATTTCCGGAGGATCGGCGGGAGTTTCCTGGCATTTTGACTTGAGTTTCCCTTAAACTGTAAGTTCTAAAGACTTTCAAAACAGACGAGATGAAAATGGGGTCCGCCACCTATTTTGACCAGTAAAAGGGGTCCGCAAGCAAAAAAGTTAGGGAGCCCCTGCTCTAGCACATCAGCGATCTTTGTCTTAAGACAGTGAAGCAGCCAGAACTTAAGGTGCTGACCATAGCTGTCAACAGTGAATTCAATCATCAAAATTTTACCTAGAATGTGAAGATGTAGGACTTGCATTATCATGTGGGATATGCCTGAACCTAAAATGAAACTGGTATCGCCCATACATCCTGAATTCGAATCCGGAAACGCCAAGTAGCAAACGTTCGTTTTGTCTTCTTCGCTCAACTCGCTCGCCGAAGGAAACACGACTTCCAAAGCCTGGCCCAACTCCAGATCAAAAGTCACCACACAAATCGCATGAACCCAAGCATTAAATCTTTCCCATTTCTTCAAAACTTTCTTTTCTTCATTGACCTCATCATGGCACGAAGAAGATGCCATTTTTCCACTTTAATTTCCTTTCTTCACTTTACGCCATCTCAACGTGAATCCGTCATTGTTTCACCTTCTTTTTTTAAAACAAACATTCTTTTTTATTTAATTTATGTATCTTTTAAAATAAAAACAACAACAAAAGTGTCACTATTTCAGGTTATAAAGTTAACTTCTTGAACTTTCACTGGAGAAAGGCGCTCGAGTGACGTAGATCCCTCGTGTAAAAATGGAACCAACTGGATAAACGAAATTGGATTTCACTCCTCACGTTTTTAACTTTAAATAAACAATTGGTCGCATTATTTATGTAAAACAGCACACATTTTTCACGTTTTATTTCAATCAAAAAAATTAGAGAAAAATGATTAAAGACGAAGTTTACTAGTACTATTCATAAGTACTTTTTTTGAAGAGCTTCCAACGAAAACTTCCTCAAAGAGAAGTAAAAATAGGAGGGGAAGTACAATGGAGGGGAAGTATAACGGAGGGGGAAGTACAAGGGAGGGAAAGGTTTCTTTTTCCATCTTCATAAATTATTTGGCAGAGCTTCAGAAAAATAAGTGTGAAGAACGACAAGACATATAGAATTCTTCCTTAAAGAGAAGTAAAAATATAGGAGGGGGAAGTACAAGGGAGGGGAAGTATAACGGAGGGGGAAGTACAAGGGAGGGGAAAGTTTCTTTTTCCATCTTCATATAATTCTTTGGCATAGCTTCACAAAAAAAAAGGGGAAAAAACGACAAGACAATAGAATTCTTCCTTAAAGAGAAGTAAAAATATAGGAGGGGAAAGTACAAGGGAGGGGAAGTATAACGGAGGGGGAAGTACAAAGGAGGGGAAAGTTTCTTTTTCATCTTCATACAATTCTTTGGCAGAGCTTCAGAAAAAAAAGGGAAAACGACAAGACAATATAGAATTCTCCTTAAATAGAAGTAAAAATATAGGAGGGGAAAGTACAAGGGAGGGGAAGTATAACGGAGGGGGTAGTACAAGGGAGGGGAAAGTTTCTTTTTCCATCTTCATATAATTCTTTGGCATAGCTTCACAAAAAAAAAGGGGAAAAAACGACAAGACAATATAGAATTCTTCCTTAAATAGAAGTAAAAATATAGGAGGGGAAGTACAAGGGAGGGGAAGTATAACGGAGGGGGTAGTACAAGGGAGGGGAAAGTTTCTTTTTCCATCATCATACAATTCTTTGGCAGAGCTTCAGAAAAAAAAGGGGAAAAAACGACAAGACAATATAGAATTCTTCCTTAAAGAGAAGTAAAAATATGAGGGGAAGTACAAGGGAGGGGAAGTATAACGGAGGGGGAAGTACAAAGGAGGGGAAAGTTTCTTTTCCATCTTCATACAATTCTTTGGCAGAGCTTCAGAAAAAAAAGGGGGAAAACGACAAGACAATATAGAATTCTTACCTTAAATAGAAGTAAAATATAGGAGGGGAAAGTACAAGGGAGGGGAAGTATAACGGAGGGGGTAGTACAAGGGAGGGGAAAGTTTCTTTTTCCATCTTCATATAATTCTTTGGCAGAGCTTCAGAAAAAAAAAGGGGGAAAAACGACAAGACAATATAGAATTCTACAGTTTAATCATTTTATGTATTAAACACACCTCAGAATTTGTTAATAAAAATTTAAAAAACAAAATAAGAAACAATTTTTAAAATTTATCTTAAAAAATTATATAGGAGATCTGGGAACGCTATCACAATCTATTTTAAAATTAAAATAATTATACCCTGCCCAGGAAAATAAAAGATTTGGCATCATTTAGTACTGGTCTGGCGTTAAGACGACGGAGGGCTCGAAGGTGTTGTCCATGAAACCGATGATGTCGTTTGTAACGACAAGCGAATGACTAGGAATATAGTGCTTTCGAGTGTGCTCCTGCAAAGCGTCTTCTTCGTAGCATTTATAGTCACATTCGGAACAAGTGAAGGTTTGCTTAGGTTCATCTTGGTGGAGAGAATATGACTCTAATCGTGTTTTTTCCTGTTCCTTCTGTCTTAAAGTCAAAGCATCATCTGTGTGAAGCATAAGATGGAGTTTGAAATGTGACGATTGCATTGTAGTATAGTCGCAGTTTGTACATGAAAAGAGCTTTCCATGCCCGTGTTATTTCATGACGTTTCAACGAGCTTTTGATGGCAGTTTTAAAATCGCATTCGGAACAAGAGAACTTTTTTTCCCCCGAATGCGATACTAAGTGGCGCTTTAAACAATTCTGAAATGCAGTCTTGAAGTCACAAACGTTACATTTGTACGGCTTTTCTCCAGTATGTACAGTCATATGTCGCTTCAAATCTCCAGCTTGGTAACATTTATAATCGCAGTGTTCACAATTAAATTTAGTTTCGCCATTATGTACCATAATGTGTTTCTTTAAAGAGTGCGAGCTGTTACAAGCGAAACCGCATTCTGCACATAAATAATTTTTTTCTCCAGTATGAATCATTGTATGGCGCTTCAAATCGCTTGAAGTTAAAGCTGTATATTTGCATTCTGTACAGGCGAATCTTTCAGAAGTATGGCTCACCATATGTCTCTGGAGATTGGAAGGAAATAGGCAGGTGTAATCACATTTTGGACATTCTAAAGCATCCTCGCCGGTATGGACACGTTTATGTAATTCCAATTCGCTCGGCGAAGTAAAGGCGACTTCACACTCACCACATTTATGAGGCTTCAGTTTAAAATGTCGGCACAAATGGCGCTTCATGTTACTATAATTCGTCGATTTATATGGACAATCGAAGCAGATAAACTGCTTCTTCCCTCCTCAATATAAACATACTCAATTTTCAAAGGAAACGTCGACAAATTCTTTGTACCTAAAAAAATAAATTAATAAAACAAATTTTTTAAAACTCTACTTACTTTTATTTTTTGCAGCATTTTATTACTAGGATTTGACTGAAAAAAATCCATATTTTACAATTCCAATACCTAGAAGAAGAAAAACTGAAGTCAGCAAAAAATTATATTATTGAAAAGATTTCTATTGTACAATAAAACTGACGCCTAACATTCTTACAGTATCAGCATTTTTAAGATCTTCAAATGAATTTAAAATTTCCATACAAAAAAAAGGTCTAAGCAGAGCTTAAGGCTTCAGTCAAGCCAACTTAGATGATAATTGATAAGCAAGTTCCCTGCCTTCGTTGATAGTTTCTGGAGATACTTGTAATAACAGCTTTTTCATAGTTTTAAAGCTTCCAAATTTTCAGGGGAATTAAATTTTAAATTTTACAAAAGCGTTTCTTTTGAGGTATTTTAAATTAGTTTACCAATAAAAATGAGTCTGTTGTCTGTGTGGTGGTCAGACACACCCAGAACGCCGTCAACGAAAAGCAACATAAGTGGAAGGTAAAAAAAAGTTAATGATTTTTTTTTATCTAAAGACAAGGGAGCCTCATGGCACGTCATTTGAGTTGTGACGTCAATAGAAGGAGTTGGATACAAAATATAGCTTTCCTTCACCAATGGAGGAGAACCCCAAAAAACGGGTTCTTCTAGACCTAGGAAATCGAAGAAAATGACGAAAACACCGTAAAAAAGACGTTAAACGCCTAAAAACCTGATAAAACTGGTGTTTCTAGATCAGAAAATCGAGGAAAAACCTCTGTCGAGAGAAAGGCTAGGGGGAATAAGTCCCAAGAGCACCTACTATTTGGGAGTTTCTTACCCATTAAAAACCCCAGGAAAAAGGTAAATCCCAAAAAACAAAGAGGAAGAATGGCCAACTAAACCAATTTTTTAAAATTTCATTAATAAGTACTGGTTTGAAGAGCTTGCAGCGAAAACTTCCTTAAAGAGAAGTAACAATGTAGGAGGGGGAAGTATATAGGAGGGGAAGTATGTAGGAGGGGGAAGTATATAGGAGGGGAAGTATAGGAGGGGGAAGTATATAGGAGGGGAAGTATGTAGGAGGGGGAAGTATATAGGAGGGGAAGTATGTAGGAGGGGAAGTATATAGGAGGGGAAGTATGTAGGAGGGGGAAGTATATAGGAGGGGAAGTATATAGGAGGGGAAGTATGTAGGAGGGGGAAGTATGTAGGAGGGGGAAGTATATAGGAGGGGAAGTATGTAGGAGGGGGAAGTATAACAGAGGGGGAAGTTTAAGGGAACGAAAGTATAAAGGAGGGGAAGAATAAGGAAGGGGGAAGTTTGAATTTTTTTTGAAAAATTTTCAGTTTTTTCGAAAAATTTTCCGGGTTTTTTTTTTTTTTAATTTTCTAAGTTTTTTTTCCAAAAATTTTTCGGGTTTTCCTTTTTTTTTTAATTAAAGCTAGTTGCAAAATCTTTTCCTGATGCTCTGACAACTCTTATGAAAAAGACCAAAAAACCGAGAGGAAAACGCCCAACAATTTGAAAAATTATGGTTTCTTCAATTCTCAGCTCTAAATTTGGCGGTTTTAAAAAAAGGAAGGTGACAGCGAGGTTAAATAATAACGTGACTGCTGATAAGTGATAAGAGATAACCATGCTTGAATCTTGAGCTTGAATATCGTTATTCAGTATTTGAATTTATACTCAAAACGTACTGATTAATTAATAAAGGATGTCATGAGATACCTTTTGTTTTTTCGTATATTGGTACTCGATTCAGGTATTTTATTAATTATTGAAATTAAATAATTTTTCGATCTTTTTATAGGGGATTTCAAAAGCAATATAATAAAGGTGTCCCTGTTTTGATATCGACGGTCCAAGGTGCCCTTGAAGATGCATTTTTAAAGATAAAATATAAACCTTTAAATATCCCTAAAATTTATCCTTCAAGCAGGTGAGAGATTTATAATTTGATCAAAAATGTTCTGATTTTTATATTTTTAGAACAGATCAAGGTGTCCATGCTTTATGCTCTGCAGCTCATGTCGATTTGGAGTACAGCAATCCCAACGCTCCAGTCCACAGGATTGTTTCTAGTTTGAACTCTTATTTTATTAAAAACGATATTGACGTTAGGTAAATAATTTATTAACAAAGTTTTTAACCTGCTTTTAGAATATTATCTGCAAGAAAAGTTCCGGATGACTTCAGCGCTCGATATTCTGCTGTTAAGAAAACTTATTTGTATAGAATTGCTGTTGTGAAGCCTGAAGTTCTTGAAAATTTTCCCGTTGTTAAGAAAGTACTTCCTATCCCAATATTAGAGAACGATCGTTGTCAATTCATTCGGTAAATATTAGCTTTGTTCCAACCGCAGTTTGATACTCCTGGAGCATGTGAAGGACTTAGATGTCAAATCTGACGTCCAAATCCTTCTGCGCATGCTCCAGGAGTCTCAAACTGCGGTTGGAACAATGCTATTAATTAGAAGTATTTTTTTTTTAGTGAATCTACTTGGGATTTTGATAAATTTAAAGAGGCCACAAATTGTTTTCTTGGTTGGCATGATTTTAAATCTTTCGCTCATAAATCTCAGACGAAACCTGACTACGACTTTCGTCGTCATATTGAAAAAATTGAAATAAATCCAGGACGTCCCCTTTTAGAGTGTAAAGAATCAAATTATTATAATTTCTACGATATAACATTTTCTGGAAAGTCGTTTTTATATAGACAGGTATTATATTTATTTTTGTGTTTATTTTATATAATTTTTTTTTAGATAAGGCGTATGGTTGGAGCGTTAAATGCTGTGGCTTTGGGAAAACTGAATAATTCTGATATTAATTTTATGCTTGAAAATCCAGATCCTGGATCATGGAATGACAGAGTGGTTGTTGCACCTGGCTATGGATTGTATCTTCTAAAAGTTGAATATAACGAAAGCGATTATGAGTTTGCTTGAAAGTCTTAAGCAGAAGAAGATTTCATTACGTCATACTTCGACGACAGTGACGACGGCATCTGGTGAAAAGTACGTTGAAGAAAACCACGACGGGATTACCACAATGGTTAAAACAGACGAAAAATCATCAGGATTTGTTGTAGATGAAAAACCAGATTTAAACGTAGCTCATATTTTCCCCTGGTTATGTATGGGGTCGCAGGATGTCGCCTCGGATTTAGAGCAGCTCCAAAAAAATGGCATAACGCACATTTTAAGCCTTGGGGTTGACCCTGAACCTCATTTCTCTACAATCGTCTATAAGCACATTCAAATTCTAGATTTGCCAGAGTCGAATTTGAGGAAGTTGCTTGAACCGTGTTTTGAATTTATTGAATCTGTTCATGAAGAAGGTGGAAGAACATACGTCCATTGCAACGCTGGTGTTTCTCGCAGTGCAGCCACGGTTATCGCTTACATAATGAGCGAAAAACAGTGCGGTTACGAAGCTGCTTATGATTGTCTTAAAAAATTAAGGCCTTGTATTAAACCAAATAATGGTTTTATCCATCAGCTAAAAGTTTATGAAAGAGAACTATTTGAACCTTAGTATTTTGTCATTTGTGTTTTTAAAAATTTGTTTTTTAATTAAAAATTGATAAAGAAATTAATTTATTTATGATCCTCATCTGGGTAGGGTTGATTCGATATGGCCTTTCTTCCGATATTTCATCCGATACGGTATTATTGAAAAATATCGGATGAACCGATATATCGGAAGGAAAATATCGGATGAACCGATATATCGGAAGGAAATATCGGATGAACCGATATATCGGAAGGAAAATATCGAATGAACCGATATATCGGAAGGAAAATATGGGATGAACCGATATATCAGATGAACCGATATATCGGAAGGAAAATATCTAATGAACCGATATCGGAAGGAAAATATCGGATGAACCGATATATCGGAAGGAAATATCGGATGAACCGATATATCGGAAGGAAATATCGGATGAACCGATATATCGGAAGGAAATATCGAATGAACCGATATATCGGAAGGAAAATATGGATGAACCGATATATCGGAAGGAAAATATGGGATGAACCGATATATCGGAAGGAAAATATGGGATGAACCGATATATCGGAAGGAAAATATGGGATGAACCGATATATCGGAAGGAAAATATGGGATGAACCGATATATCGGAAGGAAAATATGGGATGAACCGATATATCGGAAGGAAAATATCGGATGAACCGATATATCGGAAGGAAAATATCGGATGAACCGATATATCGGAAGGAAAATATGGGATGAACCGATATATCGGAAGGAAAATATCGGATGAACCGATATATCGGAAGGAAAATATCGGATGAACCGATATATCGGAGGAAAATATCGGATGAACCGATATATCGGAGGAAAATCGGATGAACCGATATATCGGAGGAAAATATCGGATGAACCGATATATCGGAGGAAAATATCGGATGAACCGATATATCGGGAGGAAAATATCGGATGAACCGATATATCGGAAGGAAATATCGGATGAACCGATATATCGGAAGGAAAATATCGAATGAACCGATATATCGGAAGGAAAATATGGATGAACCGATATATCGATGAACCGATATATCGGAAGGAAAATCTAATGAACCGATATATCGGAAGGAAAATATCGGATGAACCGATATATCGGAAGGAAATATCGGATGAACCGATATATCGGAAGGAAATATCGGATGAACCGATATATCGGAAGGAAAATATCGATGAACCGATATATCGGAAGGAAAATAGGGATGAACCGATATATCGGAAGGAAAATATGGGATGAACCGATATATCGGAAGGAAAATATGGGATGAACCGATATATCGGAAGGAAAATATCGGATGAACCGATATATCGGAAGGAAAATATCGGATGAACCGATATATCGGAAGGAAAATATGGGATGAACCGATATATCGGAAGGAAAATATCGGATGAACCGATATATCGGAAGGAAAATATCGGATGAACCGATATCGGAAGGAAAATATGGATGAACCGATATATCGGAGGAAAATATCGGATGAACCGATATATCGGAGGAAAATATCGGATGAACCGATATATCGGAGGAAAATATCGGATGAACCGATATATCGGAGGAAAATATCGGATGAACCGATATATCGGAGGAAAATATCGGTTGAACCGATATATCGGGAGGAAATATCGGATGAACCGATATATCGGAGGAAAATATCGGATGAACCGATATATCGGAGGAAAATATCGGATGAACCGATATACCGGAAGGAAAATAACGGACGAACCGATATACCGGAGGAAAATATCGGACGAACCGATATACCGGAAGGAAAATATCGGACGAACCGATATACCGGAAGGAAAATATCGGACGAACCGATATATCGGAAGGAAAATATCGGACGAACCGATATATCGGAAGGAAAATATCGGACGAACCGATATATCGGAAGGAAAATATCGATATTCCGATATATCGGAAGTATCGCAACAACCCTACATCTGGGGCTCATTATTAGTGGGGAGTATGAAATTGATTCAGTTTAATAATGAATAGAATTTATTCAAATATATGATATTTTATGGTACTTTTACAATAGTAACCTTAATTTATATTAATTCAAACATTGATAACAAATATACACTTATAGATACATAAAATTAAAAATGATCTACACACATAGCAATTATTGGGTCCGCTTCAAATTTGTATAATCTACTTGGACAGAAAGGCACACATCGACTAAGGGAATACTGCATGTTAAAAATGGGGCTCAAAAAAAGAAAGACGTTGTGTGATCTACTTTCCCATTCCGACGATGGCTTCATCCATGAGTTCGTCATCGGTGATACCGGAAGACGGCGAATGTGGGGAAGGGATGACCAAGGCGACAGGCGCAGGGGATTTCACGATATGCACAGAGACGGAAGGCGAGCCTGGAAATGCAGGTGGTGGAAGAGGAGGGGTGGAGGTGTATTTCTCATCAAAAGGAGTTTGTCGCCTTTTCCAAGAGATGAGAAGTCGAGTAGCATTTCGCAGCTTCTTCTTGTGTGCACGGCGTTGAAGCGGGTCTTGACGCGAACTCCTCTTCATTGACCAATTCAGGCGGCTGTTGCTCCAAAAACGACATCGTGGATATGGGGAGGTCTATTTTAAGACTACTCAAGTCATCCGCAGAGCTGACATCTTCCGTCGTTGGCGCTGGCACAGGTATTATGGAAATATTAGGCGTTTCAGCTGCCTCCAATGCTTTCATCTTAGGACTTGACACCGATATTGATGAAGTACTTTTTGGTTTATCATCAACTTTTCTTTCTTTCGGTGAATCCGACGATTTTTCCGATTTCTCTTTTTTATCATCTTGATTCGCATTTCGAGCAGACAACTTGGGAATGTGATATTTTGTATCCAATGGCTTTATCAAACCTTCAACAATCAATGGGCTTTGATTTTTAAAGTCATTTTCATCTCTAAGAGGGCTAAGTTTTTTAGTATCACTTTTAGATGATGAGAAAACGGATTTTTCCGAAGAACTTCTTGGTCTAGCTTTTTCTCTTGCTTTATTCGGATCGGAGGACGGCTTTGGAGAACTTCCTCCTTTCAATGACCTCTGGAGACTTGATAAAGAACTTGAACGTTTTGAAGAGCTCGAACTTGTTTTTAATCCAGGAGAACTACTTTTTTGGCTTCCTGAATATATTTTCTTGCCACTGACATTGCTTGTAGTAGTTGTTTTGATGGTTGAAGTCTTCGGAGAGCCAGATCCGGAAGAAGATGATGATGAAGAGGACGATGATGATTTAACTTTTGAAGAGTCTTTAGTGCGAGTTTTATTAATCGTTATTTTCATTCCATCAGAACTCGGTTTCACCATGTATTCACCAGGTTTGTTCTCTCCCGGTTTTCCGTTCCCTCCACTAGCACTGCTGTTCCCGCTAGTAGCAGAAGACTTGATATCTTTACTTGTTTTCTCTTTTTCTCTTTGATACTTTCCGGTTCACAAGTCTGAGCGTTCTTCAATTTGTCTATTACGGACTGTAAAGTATGCTTTTTGATTTTTGACTGTCCTGAGGAGGACTTACCCCCATCTCCTGATTGAGGAGGTGTGGTGCCCCCTGTTTGCAGCGACTGAGGCACGTCGATCGTCGTCAAATCCAACTGTTTTAGTTTGACAGAAGAAGATTTTAACTTAGGGCTTGAATGACCCGATGAATAACCTTTTCTCTCCTTATCTTTTCCGTCTTTAATCTTTTTTTCTTTACTCGGAGAGCTCACTGCAGATTTCAATGTGGACAAACTCGGCTTCCCCGATGAAGAAGACGATTGATGCTTAGGAGATGATGTCCCATGTTTGGGACTAGAAGTCAAACTGTTTTTTGGACTAGACGTCCCATACGCTGGGGAGTGTTTTGGGCTTTGCTTCGATGATTTTGAGCTATTTGGGCTCGACTTGGCAACAAGTACAATCTGGTTTGAACCCGTCGGACTGCTTGATATTTACGAATGTTCCCCGAAGCAGGTGAAGAAGGCCTTGGTGATGTCGAATCAGCCGGTTTTATACTCACAGAGACTGGTTTAGATAAAGGGTCTGACTTCGGTGGTACTTTCTCCGGAGGACCCATCGGACTGTCTTCCCTCTTCCTTTTTCGTTTTTTATCCGCTCGGTTCTTATCTTCTTTACTGCGGCTGCTTTTACGGTCTTTTGACCGTTCCTCTGGCAAGTTTTTTGAAGAGATAGGTGTAATTGTGATTGAACTTTGTGTGGGAGCTGGTGGTGCTGAAGAAATTGGGATGATTTCGATTCCCGGTCTTCTTTCTAAACCCATGCCTGAGAGAATAGAGTTGAAATTTGATATCGATGATGATGATATTGGAGTTATCGACACAGAAGGAGGCACCAGATTTTTGTTTTCTAAATCAAACAAAATATCAGAAGCGGTTTTCTTTTCATCTTTGGACTTTTTTGCCTTTTTTAGATTGCCTTTAAGAAGTTCTTCAACATCGTCAAGGTCAGGCACAACTCCAGCCATGACTTCTTCAATGTCTAAATCAGAAGTTTTGTCACATGTCGTAGAATTTTCAAGATCGCACAAAGCAGCGAATTCTAATCCAGAGCTGGAAGTTGGTGTTTGAAGTTCTGTAGGCTCTCTTGAAGTTGGAGTACCCAAAGGAGTTGAGTCGTTACTCGAGCTGTCTTTGTCGCTTCTCCAGGACATATCGCCGGATCGCCTTTTACGTTTTTTGCGTTCGCTACTTGCCATCCCGGACCCTCCGCCTCCAGTATCAAGTAAGCCAAGCAAGTTTTTTCCATCGGAAAAAGAGACTGAACTCTGACTAATTGATAACTCGGAAGTTTCCATCGGGCCGGACGAAAAACTATCGAATCCGCCACCTGGCGAATCATCAAATGAGCCACCTTGCACCAAACTTAATCCAGGTTCTAATTTTATTTTAACATCTTGGTCGTAATCGTTGCCACCCTGATTTCCTCCCTGACCTCCACTATTTCCATTTATTCCGTTGTACAAATTCATCCGCTGACTCTGAACATTCCATTGCTTAATCAACGACCTCATAGTCACCGGAATAGAAAGACATCTTTGAAAAACAGTCGTTGCGTATTCAGAAGAAGACCCTGATTCTCCAGAAGTATAAACTTTACAAGAAACTCGATCAACGCTAGCTAATCAATTTCAACCGTCGCCATACTTTCTTCCACAGGATGCTCCAAAGAAATACTCAAATGCTGCCAAGAAAGAGGAGTCACTTCGAGCATAATCATGTTTTCAAGATCCTGTTTGTGTTTGGACGAACGCAACTCGCAATCACGTGTTGAACAACGCTTGCTGTCTTAAGAAGGTGATTATCTGCGGCACATGGTTAGGATGCGTAAACGGAATACTTGAAACCAAAACTCCATCCAGCCCTCTTTGCTCCGTCATCAAATAACAATGATGTTGATCTCCAACATTCTAAAATAAAAACAATCAGTTATTAAACTTTCACCAAGAAATTTACTTACAACAAATAAACCGCGGCTGTTTGCTGAATCTGCTTTCCCACTTGACGTATGCTGAGCGATTAAGCTTAAAAGGATGTGTGCTCGAAACATCAGCGCATTCCAACTAAAAGTAAAAAATAAATAACATGGGAAAAATTATAAATCAGGCAGAAGAACCATCGACATGCACCATTGAGCCATAACTGTGCATAACTGGGCGTAATCGTAATCTCAATTACGATTACAATTGTAATCGCAAGTTTCTTTATTACGATTACGATTATATTCGTTATCGTAATTCGTATTCGTATTTTTTTCTTTACGATTGTAATCGCATTTTTTTTAACGATTAAAATCGTAATCGTGTTTTTTGTCTGCGATTACCATTATATGTAATCGTATTTTTTCTGCGATTAAATCGTAATCGTATTACGATTGTAATCGTTAAAAAAATGCTATTACAATTGTAATCACAGAAAAAAATACGAATACGATTGTAATCGTAATCGGAATTACGATTACGATTACGCCCAACACTGGTGCATACAAGAAAAATTTACATCTTAAAGTTTCTTCTAGTCATAAAAACAAAATAATTGTAAAGCAATTACCTGAGTAACGTTTTGTATGCTGTTTAAAAGAGATAAGCAAAGTGGCATCGGTTTGTTTAGGGTAAGAACGAAGCAACCAGTCACTGTAAGGCTATTTGACGGATTCAACGGAGCATACGTCGGCCAACTACAAATTAAGCGGTTAGACAAAAAAAAACATAAAATGCATCAAACATACTTGTTCTCTCGATTGATTGTGACTAGAGGAGCGATTTGAAGTTTATGCGCAGAAGAACTTTCCATACAAACGGATACTGAATGTCCAACACCTAAATGGCCTTCTACAGGCAACTTTTTAAATGTCCGAGAGGATGGATCAATAAGATCATAAGGAGAGACAAAATATGTCAATTTCATTGCGTGACCTAATAAAAAAATTACCATAAGTCATATAACATAATAAAATTTACCTCCGCGTCTTTTTTCTAAATATCCGACAGGGGATTCGTGTACAGTAGTCAAAGTGTCATTGAGATAAGAAGCGACTGATGCTAAAGTCGCTAAATCAGTTTCCAACGATGTCAACGCAGTAAAAGCTTTACATTTAACTTTTTTCTCGGCGTTTATTTGATAAATCGAAGCCAATCCTTCAAGTTGAGCGGTGAAATCCGCAAAATCTCTCCGAGTTAAGCATGCTACTAATTCTTCACAGCTCTAAAAAAAAGTCACATTTTAGTTCAAAATAAAGCAAAAATTTCTTCTTGTATCGTTAAAAAAGTAAAGGCCCTAAAAGGGCTAAAAAGCTCAAAAATTATTACAGCTCTAAAAAAATAGTTCACATTTTAGTTCAAAATAAAGCAAAAATTTCTTCTTATATCGTTAAAAAAGTAAAGGCCCTAAAGGGCTAAAAGCTCAAAAATTATTGGAAAAATACTAACTTGTTGCTCTCCATGGCCTTCATGATGAATTTTGACATCTTTGACGCCTCCATTCATTTCCAAGACGACTTCCAAATAAAACATGTCAGATGATATAAAAAGGTCGAGTCCTGAAGGTCCGGTCACGAATTTCAACCTAAATTTTGATTGTAAATAACAAAAAATTTGATTGAAACACAAGGCATACCCTAGTTGCCTGGTGACGCTTTCGAGTCTTTCGATCATCGCTTGATGCGTAGTCACTTTGATATTCTGCTGAAGAGTGTCGAGGCATTTTTGAAGATGAGTTCGCTCGCTGTTGTCAATCGGGTATCTTTTTTCCTGTTAAAAAAATTTAAAAAATGCGTCAATACTGGCTGTTCTTTTCGGCATATTTCGACCAGGTAATCTTCAAGTCAGGAATAAGAGATTATGAACTTTGAGGTTAGCAAGGATTTAAATTTTTTCCAACTTCAGTTTAGAGAGAAAGTCTAATAAGCTATAAGCTTTACTTTTATTCCTTTTTCTTTTAAAAAATACAGCCCTCTCCCCTTATAGCTGTTGGTGTTGTACTTACGAGCATGGCGAGTCTGAGAGTTTTGGAGCTTTCAAAAAACGAGCGATACTGATTGGCTTTTGCCCTAAGCTTCTCCATCAGCATCTCCAGCTGCCATTCTTTACTTTTGTCTCTCCCCTTCAGAGCTAAAAAATCATTTAAAATTTTAACTAAAGCATAAACAAAATAATCAATATAAGTAAACACTCACAAGGGTTAGAGACGACCAGCCCCTCCATTCTAAAAGACGATAAAGGTTTACTCTTCTCGACTTTTAAATGAAAAATTTATGGATTTCATGGCACAGAATGTCAGGCCATGTAATAAAGAACGAATTGATAATAATGATATGGGAAGAATTTACGAAAAAAGTGAAAGAAAGATGTATTTGAGGCCAACCAGTTTTCACTTAGAAGACCACTCTAAAGGGAACATAACCTTAGCTTTGTTTGTTTACGAACAGGCAAGTTGACCAACGGTAAACCGCGTTTTTTAAAAGCAAATGGACAATTTTTTATTCATTTTTTATATTTGAAAAATAGATTAAAACAAGGTTTGATTTAATTGATTAATTGATTAATTGATTAATTGATGCATTTATAACTTTAAAATTAGTTATTAAAGTGTATAAAAATATAAAAGTAAATAAAAGTATAATAGTATAAGTACCTACATAAATACTTATTTAAAGTGTGCATCAAGAAGGTCGAAAAAATAATGGAGAAGGCAAAGAGAATCTCGACTATCGAAAAAAGGCAGAAGAAATGAAAGTTTTCGCCCAGACGGACCACACGGACCGGGTTGAATAGACAAAATTTCTCCCTACTATCGGGAATAAACAGACATTTGGAAGAAAAATGGAGAAGGCAAAGAGTGCATCCCTACTATCGAAAAAAGGCAGAAGAAATGAAAGTTTTCGCCCAGACGGACTACACGGACCTGGGTTGAATAGACAAAATTTTCCCTACTATCGGGAATAAACAGACATTTGGAAGAATAATGGAGAAGGTAAAGAGAAGCTCCTTGGAGTGCATCCCTACTATCGAGAAGGCAGAAGAAATGAAAGTTTTCGCCCAGACGGACTACACGGACCTGGGTTGAATAGACAAAATTTTTCCCTACTATCGGGAATAAACAGACATTTGGAAGAATAATGGAGAAGGCAAAGAGAAGCTTCTTGGAGTGCATCCCTACTATCGAAAAGGCAGAAGAAATGAAAGTTTTCGCCCAGACGGACCACACGGACCTGGGGTGAATATACAAAATTTCTTCCTACTATGTATCGGGAATAAACAGACATTTGGAAGAATAATGTAGAAGGCAAAGAGGAGCTCCTTAGAGTGTATCCCTACTATCGAAAAAACGCAGAAGAAATGAAAGTTTTCGCCCAGACGGACCACACGGACCTGGGGTTTGTAGACAAAATTTTTCCCTACTATCGGGAAAAAACATATCTCCGCCATTTTTGCAAACTTTTAAAACAAAAATAGCTCGATCTTTTCAAGAAGATTCAGTCATTCATTTTTAATAGAAATCGGATCAAAATTGTCACAATAACAAAAAAAAAAAAGGTTGCAAACAACCGTCGGCGAAGGGTATTACAATAACTTCCTTTCAGAAAAACATATGCATTTTTAAAAGTAGAAATGAAAATTGTAAAGGTCGCTGAAATTTCTTGAAATTGCATAGGAATTTGGATATCTGAAGAGAGCGATTCGATTCGACGGTTTTTTCTTTTCTTCTCCAGTGGTATTTGAGCAGGTACAATAATCCGAAGAAAAATCTGGGAAGTCCTGTTAGCCAAAAATGAAGGAAGCCAGGCAGTCTGCATTGTCCTAAGTGCACTGAACTTAAACCGTACGAATTAAATCCCTTTCACCGCGCTCGCCCTTTTTTAACGTTTTTAGACAAAGCGTTATTTCTTTGATTTTGACCGAAGAATAAAAAGTAATAAAATAAAATTTATCAATCGTATCATAAATTCGAGGGGCGTACGAGGTAAACAAGGTCTCTGTGTATTTTTAACGTTTTATGTGTTCACACGGGCTAATAATAGAAGAGCCGCATTTATTTTGTACTCCATCTTAACTTCCAAACGTTTATTTATGGCGAATCGAAAATAAGACTTTTAATATTCAGGTATTTAGCGATGAGGCGCCGTCTGACAAGGAAATGAAAAGATTCCGATTCGACTTTACAAGCGGAGCCTGATGTCTATCTTTTCCTGGTATAACAGATGTCTCGCCAATGAGATCGTTTTCGTATTTTTCCGTGAAAATTGTCTGCCTTTGATTGGTCCATTCATAAAACAAGACGCGTAATAAATAACTCAAATGGATTATCCTGACAGCGGAGATTACCGGGCAGGTCGGGAAAAACCGCAGGGGATAAAGAGAACAGTTTTTCACGGAATTTGAGTTTTGTTCAAGTGATGAGTACAAAGTTGCCTTCTATGTCACGTTTTACCTTTCAGGTGGGCGCTTTTGTTATGGAAAACTGACTTAAGACTTAAAATGGCAAACTCAACATCGCACCAGAAAACCAAGTATATTCTCCCTGCTGTCAAATGAGAAAGAGAGAAGGGTTGAAAATTTTAGAGTTTTTACGCAGTTTGCCGTGCTTTCAGAACAATGGTCTGAGTGCCTAAATCTCGTCCTAAAAATAATAGAAAAAGAAAAAAAATATAAACTGTCTTCTAGTCCGAAAGTATTCTCGTCCTAATAGGCTACGCCCCTTTTTAGGACGAGATGACAGTAGGACGAGAAGACATTCGGACAAGTTGATTTTAATTTTTATACAATTTTTTAAATATTATACTTTAATAATTGGAAATCATCTCGTCCGAATGTATTCTCGTCCTACTGTCTTCTCGTCCTACTGTCTTCTCGTCCTACTGTCTTCTCGTCCT
The DNA here is from genome assembly GCA_014119065.1 of Orius insidiosus. NCBI lineage: Eukaryota > Metazoa > Arthropoda > Insecta > Hemiptera > Anthocoridae > Orius > Orius insidiosus. The sequence goes on from JACGAQ010001552.1 coordinate 50,907, forward strand.
AAAACTAACGTACAAAAATTGCTGCGTCGAAGAAATGCGGCAGCGTTCCACCCCAGCAAGTTTTAAACTCCTTTTAGCGCCTACCGAGCTCATCATCCATCCCAGGGCCGCCTACAGGGTGAGCAAACCCTCGCGAGAGGAAAAAATTAACCCCCTTGTGTCACAAAACGAGCTGATCCTCGCAAAATAAACGAACAAACCGACCGTGACTTGCGGGGGTGGAACGCTGCCGCATTTCTTCGACGCAGCAGTTTTTGTACGTTAGTTTTAGGACGAGAAGACAGTAGGACGAGAATACATTCGGACAAGTGGATTTCAATTTTTATACAATTTTTTAAATATTATACTTTAATAAATTGGAAATCATCTCGTCCGTATGTATTCTCGTCCTACTGTCTTCTGGTCCTAAAACTAACGTACAAAAATTGCTGCGTCGGAGAAATGCGGCAGCGTTCCACCCAGCGAGTTTTAAACTCCTTTTTGCGCCTACCGAGCTCATCATCCATCCCAGGGCCGCCTACAGGGTAAGCAAACCCTCGCGAGAGGAAAAAAATTAACCCCCTTGTGTCACAAAACAGCTGATCCTCGCAAAATAAACAAACAATCCGACCGTGACTTGCGGGGGTGGAACGCTGCCGCATTTCTTCGACGCAGCAATTTTTGTACGTTAGTTTTAGGACGAGAAGACAGTAGGACGAGAAGACAATTTATATTTTTTCTTTTTCAATTATTTTTAGGACGAGAATACTTTATGACGAGAATACTTTCGGACAAGAATACAGTTTATATTTTTTCTTTTTCTATTATTTTTAGGACGAGAATACTTTATGACGAGAATACTTTAGGACGTGAATACTTTAGAACGAGATGTGTGCCCCCAATGGTCTTTGCATTTTCTATTTTTAAAATTTTGTACTATCAGAGATTTTAATTTCTTTGGGCCCTTTTAGGGACTGTTTCGATTGTTCAGAAGACCGAAGAACTAGCGGAAAATATATATTCACCTTGAAGTTTTTCAAGAGGATTGATGGTAAGGAGAGGCGTGGCTGTTAACATCTTAAGATTGCCAGACAGCGATTTACTGCATGTCCAGGAATTGCAGGAATCCAGTCAATTTAAGCCATTGGGTTTCCTAAAAAAAACCATATTGGTATAATAGCTTCTATTTAATGCTACCCCAAAAACCTAAAAACTCATTTCAATGTTTTTGATAGAGGAAAAAATAAAAGCGAATTCCACGAAGAAATGTGTGAACAATTAAGTAAATAAAATCTAAAGAATTTCCTGTAAATCCTTTTCGAGCATTAACAAACTCGACATGTTTGCGTTTTAAATGATGCTTTTCCTGGACATTTAAATGCCATTGAATATACGGAAAATAACCTAACTTTTTTTTTTAATTACAAAGTGCTATTATTGTGATAATTGTTTTAATTGCTCATTCTTTATTCACACGTAATTATTTTAAATGCGATTACGAATGTTGTTTGTATAAATGGGGACGGGGAAAAAAATTTAAGATGGAAGGCGTTTTCGCCCATCCAAATTCGAATCTACACTGTTCAGTGTAAAAAAGCGATTTAAAAATTTTAAAATATTCACATCTATGAAATATGAGTTCCCACCGCTCTCAGCTAGCAACACAAAAGTGCAGGCCTGACGGGAAAGAGTCCGTCAAAAAATTCAGAAATATGTCTGAATGACCGATAAGATTTTTGCAAGACAAGCTCTGCAATGATGTTTTAAGAGTGGAAGTTTTCAGTTGCCTTTGGTATCTTTCCGTCTCCCCATCATTTTCTGATGAATCATTCGTACGGAGTACATCCTTGAACTCTTGGCAATTAGACAAGTTAATGCTCCAAACTACTAATTAGGTCGAGTAGTGGCTCAAAAAGTCGAAGCGAGAAGGACTTCCTTGTGCCGCTCTTCGGGCGAAGCCGCGTCCTCCATAATAGTCACTTAACAGTTTAGGGTTTTTACAAAATCGTATCTCGTCCTTTTTAAGTTCCAACGACGCAATTCGTCTTGAATCTTTAAATAAGCTATTCTTTGCGAGTTGGCATCTCGTTAGCGAAGAAACAAAAATTCCATCTTAGTAGACTTTAAATTCGCAAACTTACAAAATCGGTGGTGTTAAAAATAAGCGTATTTACTGGTCAACTTTTAACAGATGGTATTGAAGCCTTAAATCCTTGTAGGATTAAGAACGGAAAGGGATGCCAGGGGGGCGAGGGGGGTTGAAAAAGGACCCTTAATTGCTTCAGTAGACAGCTTGGTGCCTGACCATAAAAAGGTAACGGTTTTAACACTTTTGCAAAGGTGGATAAGTTACAATTTTCTAAATTACAACCCCAAAATCCCTTTCTTGGAAAAAAAGAGGAACTCAGATAAACTATGAGAATAAGAAATAAAAATATTAATATTTAGAAAAACTACCTGCTTACCCTGAGATTAAGTGATTTTTTCCCCAATAAAAATAAAACCCCTATTGTTCTCCCGATTTGTTAGGATGGGACTAGTTTTCGAAGAATTTTGACATTGAATCCGTAAAATGAGGGAAAAACAAGTTGATGTGCAAACGGATTACGGCGATATTTTCTGCTAAAGTCAGAAGTTAAAGTCAAAAGTTGACCTTCTCCGTGTAAGAAGGTTATTGAAGTATAACCATTAAGAAGGTTAATTTTTAAAGGCTTGTAAATCGTAAACCGTTACTGATATTGAAAAAATGCACTAAATAAAATCAGTTGGAAATTCAATTCTCTTTAATTTTTATTTATTCATTTTTTCTCTAGGACGCACTGTTTTCAAGATAAATTTATTTTAAAAAAATTATTTTCCGAAAATGGTGCATCCTTGAAAAAAATAATTAAGTACAAATTTATAGAAAATTAAACCTACAATTTTTATTTATTAGGTGTACAAAATGAAACTCAGCCACAGGGTAAATTTGAATTTTGTAGATTTTAGAGAGTTTCATTTTGTACACCTAATAATATACCAAAATGCCCAAAAATGCTTTTGCACACTAAGCGTTGAAATTCATAATAATATGAAGTTTAAAATCACTGAAATATAAGTCGAAAATTAAATATCGTGGGGAAAATTTAGCCTGCCACTATCCTGGAGTTTTTTGCCAACTGGCGCCGCAGCAATATGGCGAAAGCCACCGTGTGCCCGTCGCCTTCCCTCTTCTTGACAACCTGATGGTGGATAAAATTGCAATTTCAATTATCTCAGAAGATAAAATGCTGTTTTATTTATTCAAACTGCATAAAAATGCGGTCTTTTACAACTGATATTTCAGTAAAAAAATCTGATTTTTAAAAAAAAATAGAAAATTGAAAATTTTTATTGTTAAAAGAAAAAGTGGGGGAAATCCGAAGAAAATAGGAGAGAGAGATTGGTGGGGTCTCGGAGTAAAGCGTTTCAAACGAACAGTCTATGTTCGTAAGCGGTCGAGTTCACGGCCTCCGAGAGTCCCATCATAAATAATATTTCGACGTCCATCCGAAAAAAAATCGGAACTTCTCAAAACAGTGTTACCAACCATATAGAATAATCACGAAAATCAATCACCTCACGATGCACGTATACGGTCTATTATTATTATTTTTATTCAATTCGGTGGCCGGTAGAAAGCAAGCGCCACCCCTTGGCGCTGAGGAGACCGTCCGTAAATCGAATAAAGCCGCCGGTAAGTCATTTTGACAATTTTATTTTTCTATTTATCTTTGAATAGACTACGACAATCCTTACTTTAAAAGGTGCCAAGAGGTCCTATTTAAATTTAAACGCACCTTTTAAAAGTCACTCTCATAATATGACTCCTTGATATTTTTTTTCTCAAGTTCACCGGATTTTTAAATATTAAAAAACTGACAAGATAATTTGTATAAAATTTTATGCTATTGAGATATAGTGCTCAGAGTGTTTTGGATATTTAAAAAAATATAATCAATAAAATTTTAATTAATTTATATTCCTAGAATTTATGATGAATTTACTCATAGTGGGTATTTTATGTTTATTGGAGTAAAAAAAAAAAAGGAAAAGGAGGGATTTTTTCAAAACAGAAAAAAAAATTTCTTAAAAAAAATTAATCAATTTTTTCCCCAAAAAACCCACGTGGGTTTGTTGCACGTGCTCAGGTGTCCGGGACGGCTCGAGCCGACTCGCGAGTTTATAAATAAACGGTCGCCGTATCCGAATGATGACGGGAGGGGTGGAAATACGCGCTCTTTATATCCAAATCCGTTTTTATTTCCCGACTCCCCCTCAAGCATCTTACGCGAGGCCCCCGACAATGAGTCATTTAAATCACGCGCCCCTCACGACAATCCAGACTCCGACTAGACATTTTGGCTCCGGTAGGCCAAAATCGGATTGTATTTTAAAATTAAAATACGCGTTTCCAAGGTTTCAAGTTGTAATTTTATTTTGGACAATTTGTACACCCTCACAATTTTTTCCCCCAAACTGCTGCTCAACAAAATTAATCGCTTGAGGGTCACCCCCATCATTTTTCAAATTTCCGTATCTCCTTTATGAATTTTAATTATGGCTCTCAAAGAAAACCCACATTGACTTTTTAATTTTAACGCTTTTTGGAAAATGTGCTAGGGCTCAGGAACCCGCAGGAAAATTTTGAAAGCATTTCTGAATACGATTATAGGAGGCTATTGAGTACAAAAACTTTCAGATCCTTAGAATTTTCAAATTTTCTTTAATTTCTATAACTTCAGGAAATTTTAAGCTATGCGAATTTTTCGAATTTTTAGCATCGAGTGTGCTTTAACTTTCGGGATCTCCACATTTTTCCTCAATTTTTCACAAGTCTTCAATTTTAAGCCTCTAAACAATTTTTATCTGATGATTTATTGATTCCTGGTGGAGAAATTCTTAAATTTTTTTTTCAATGACTGAGGGAAATACCACCTACTTGGGAATCCCGTATTTAAAATAGAAGAGCTTAATTTATGGAGGCAACATAAGAACAGAATGAACCTAAGATTTTGGATCTTTTTTATTGGATTTGAAGGGCTGAACTCGAAATTGTTTACCCCCTCCCCAACAACCTCAATGACTTCCATCTTTTACCCCTTTTTCGTCATATTAAATTGCAATGAAGAACTAGATTTTCGATTTAGTTCTATTTTGAACAGATATTCTTATAAGCGGTTGTTCTTAAATCATTCTATATTTTAGGGATTGTTGCCAAATAATATTTTCACCCGACCAGATCGTTCACCTTAGGTTTCATTCATTTTGAAATCTTATGTTTTTCGGCTTTTTTTTTCGTGTAAATTCTCAAGCCTGAGATGACCGATGACTTTAAGAATTCGTTCGCGGCGTGACGCAATTATTTTAAGAGTGAACCGGATTCTAAGCACGGACGAGAAGAAACTCTTTGAATAAAAACGGCCGTCGAGACTTAGAAAAAAAAAACCGCACCCATTTCCCGGATGGAGGCTTTGAATAGTGACATGGACAAAAGGAAAAATTGAGAACAGAATTTGACAGTGGAGAAAAACTTGGAGCAAGTTATACAACACACGCAAAGCCCGCGGGTCTTCCGGTCACCCCTTCTAGGCGCTCATCCACCCTACTTTTTTTCCTCCACACACCTCTCCAATATTTCAAAATTAAAATAAATTAAAAGAGATTTGTAATTGTTTAATTCGTCCCTAATTGTTCGTATAAAAAATGGGATGGGGAGCCAAACGCTTTTATGGGGCATTCAGTCCGCACTTGACATTCTTGATAAGTTGCCCAAAGGTTTCTTGTTTACACTTCGGACTTCTAATTAAATTCAAGCGCTAAGTCCTCTCTATAATAACTTAAAAAATACACCATATTGCGCCATAAAACCAACTGAAAAAAACCTTGAAATAATTTTATATATTTTTTTCCCCCCTATTGGAAAGTTACTTTATAATAACGGAGAGAGGGTAAGACTTAGGGCGACCTTTATATCGAGTAAATGGCAAACGAAAGTAAAGCTTTCTAGGATTAATAAGCGGCGGCTGTGAAACACATCTGTTTTATAGATCTTCAGGCTTAATTTATTTTATCTCGAGAAAACGAAAAAAAACGCTTAAAATTCGGTGGCCTCTGCGTTAAGATCGTGAAAAAAAAGCTTTTTTTTAAATAATGTTTTTATTATTTGAAAGAAGCGATCATTTTGGTCCTGGCTACTTTTAAAACCTCTCGACGTTTCTCAGAATAAAAAAAAACTGCGATAAAATTACATTTTATCAGTGTCAAATCTTGATCGCCTAAAATTAAGTATGAAAGAAACCCGTTTATTCAAGATTCTTCTTATCAATATGCTTATCAGTTTTGAAGAGG